>OMLF01021616.1:31980-44131 GCA_900302615.1 Holocentrus rufus | reverse complement strand
GCAACGTATCCCCCGGCATTATCAAACATTACCGTTCCCATAACCTTTGCACATCATCCTCTATGGGGCCGATAGAAAGGCAGAACGGATGAGTCAAAAGTAAAGATCTTTTTTTAAACGTCTTTCTCAAAGGCCTATGCTCAAATTCATTAATATCTATCATCATATTTTGAGATGATTATTTTTATTTACATTCGAGGATATTTCTATTTTGAATATGGATCCTTTTTTCAGTACTCTACTCCATTTACTATTGACTCTGACTATTTCTTAGTCTTAATGCTGCGCTACTAGTCCTCGTCTGCAGTCAGTGCTCTCCCACCCGTCACTCTGCTTGTCTGTGGCGCTGCATTTCTCATCTTGTGTTTGGCATTCTACCCGTCGGTTCTTTGATGTTCTCTTGGCAAACTGTGTGTCATCAGGTGTTGGCTGCAAGGCATCTGAAACCACGCTCACTTGGCCCTTTCTATGAGTGAGATTGGAATACCCTATGTATGTAGGTCTGCGTGTGCGTTGGTGTGTGTGTGTGTGTTTGTGCGCGGGCGTGTTTGTGCATACATGAGAAGAACGTGAGGTTGTGTGCGAGTGCATGCATACACATGTGCAGAGGGGAGCTTTCTGGGCACTGATTGGGCAGAAGTTGGGCACTGACTCTCCTCTGGGCAGCTTTCCCAGACAGAGGCTTTTTTATACTCTGGGGTGTTTGGCAGTATGTCCCTCACCTTTTTGACATGCTGGACCAAGAGCCTCACTCACTGTCCAAACGACCAGCACCCCTCATCAGATGGGGCTCTGTGTGTGTGTGTGTTTGTGTGGGGGTGAGTGCATGCGTGCTGTGTGCATTCATACTCAGATTGGCTATTACAAAGAGTAAGTAGTAGCCAAGTAGATAGATGGCAAAGATTTAGTGGTGTGAACAACTACAAAAAATCTAACTATAGATTTTCACACATACTATGAAGGGGGCGTATGAAATTAGAGTATTGCATACTCCTGTGAATATTTTATTAAATATTTATATTTAACTGTTCCCGTTTCTCACCCAAGTGTGTGCTGGTGTGTGCATGTGTGTTTGATGTTGGCATATGTGTGTGTGTGCGAATGTGTTCATGTGTATGTGCGGTGTGCATGTGTGCATGCTTGTTGCCGTCCTCAGCTGTGGGTGAACCAGGAGGATGGAGGGGTGGAGCCAGCTGAAGGGACCAGTGAGGTGCAGAACGGCCACCTGGACCCGACCAATGACTGCCTGTGTCTGGGCTCGCCCCTCCAGAACCGCGACCAGATGAGAGCTAACGTCATTAACGAGATCATGAGCACAGAGAGACACTACATCAAACACCTCAAGGACATCTGTGAGGTATTCGGCACATGCACACGCACATACACCCTACATGCATGCACACACACACATGTGCATTGCTGTCCCAAGGCATCCTTAAAGTCACACTGCAGACACAGCAGGCAAGGTAAATGGTAAGGAAGTGAGGCCTATGAGAGAAGGGTCTGGCAGAATTTTGATGCTAGGCTAGGGCTGCCATCTCTCACGCTTAAAGTGTAAACACACACTCAAATGGCTCTGATCGCACGCTCTCACTCCAGACATATTTTGTTTCTCAGATTTTGAGACCCAAAATTGCCCAAAAGCACAGATATGAATTCACAGGGTCTAAACTGTACACAGCAGTGACAGCAGCCACACTGGGAGCAAGACAATCCATCGCTAGAATTTACATCTAAATGAAAATGAAACAAAAGCCTTGTCTTTGGTTGGTGGTACAGTATATCAAGTCTCTATCACTTCACCCTCAGAGGGATGCAAAGTTATATTTACTGTTGCAGTGTTAAGTTAGGATTACTTGGTTTTCTTTTTCAGATGCCAAAAGACATTTTGTGTTTCTCTCAATATTGCTTTTAAAAAGCTGTATATGTTTGAATTAATAATAATAATAGTAGTAATGTGCTTACATTTGACTTATAATGGGTTCCTCATTTGGCTAAACAAGAAAACAAAAACAAAACAAAGAAAAAAAAAGAAGGGAAAAAAAAACAATCCTGCTCAAAACACACTCAGGTTTGGGACTTGTTTTATGTTCTAACAAATTATACTGTTTGGCATATGCATTTAATTATTAAAGGTTTAATTAAATTCTGTGAGCTAGTGTATTTTTCTTCGCATACTGTTCACAGTTTATATCTACTATGTACAGGCCTACTCACCTGCATATACAGGCATATGCAGGCTATAGTGCCTGTACATGTGGTAGAATACATGCACAGTCCAGATGCATGGACATCAATGGAAGCAGCATTCTGTAAGAGTTTTGTATAAACAGTTCTACATAATAGTTTTATCAGTGTGAATATGACACAATTTTAAAGATTGAGCCATCATCCCTGCTTGAAGCTTAGGAAGTGGCATTTGCAAATGATGTGTTTTTTTTGTGTGAGACCAGCAGCAGAAAATGCTTTACCCACACAGGCTTACATTGTGTGAATCAAAACTGATATCCAGAGGAAGCAGTGCCATATAATTATTTCTCTAGAAACAAATAGCTATTGGAGATAGATTCAGTTAAAGCACGAACAGAATATTATTTGTAATATGATCTTAATATGAACTGATGAATTGAAATTATTTGATTTCCGTAATAGTCACATAACTAACCAGTTACAAAGCTGGTAATTTTATTTGTGTTATTATATTTTATGATTAAACATATCATGTCATCACATAACACTCAACCGAACAAGAGTTATGGCATGGCATTTGAAGGCATATACTGCTACTTTACAATTGATTCTAGCATTAGCTGCTAGCATTAGCAAGAATACATCTAAACTGCTAGCTAGCTATCACCAGAATCAGTCTCTAGTGTAGATGAAATGCTGTTCATGCTGTAAAAGTTTTACAGTTTGTGATTTTGCCAGTTAAAGAAGATAGTCGCTATATTAAAAAGTAACGGTTTATTTTAATCTTGTGCCATCAATCATGTGGAAAAACAGGTGCTCATTTTTTTCAAATAGCGGATACCCCATTGGGGAACCAAACTTCATGAGTCACTGGTTTCATCATGACAATTAGGAGGAAAGTTGAGTTCAACAAGCAAAACAAAAAGGTTGAGCATGTGCATTTGCACTTGCACTCACTAACATCGCAGCTGCCAGCGGTGGGAATTCTGGGTGATGGAGTGTGAAATAGCAAAGACTTAACTCTCACAGCAAAACTGGCTGCCACTGTGCCAAAGTTTCAGGGCATATCTTTAATTAACAACAAGAATGGAACCACAAAACTGAGGCCAAAGTTAGACCTCCACAAAAAGTATTTGGCTCTCCAATGGGAACAAATGAGTCTGTTTTGATGCAATTTAATTATATTTGAGGAGTGATCTGGCAGCATTTGCTTAATGCAAAACATTTACAAATATAATGACCACATAAGGCCTAAGAGGCTAATGCCAACTTGCTTCATTTTTGTTGCATTTTCTGGCCCACAGCCCTGCAGCCATGTGACATTTCAGCATCTGGCACTCTGTGTGAAAAAGTTTTGGCACCCCTGCAACCAATTGTTACCCCTTTGTTGCAGGGATACCTGCGCCAGTGCAGGAAGCGTGTGGACATGTTCAATGACGACCAGCTGAAGGTGATCTTTGGGAACATTGAGGACATCTACCGCTTCCAGATGGGCTTTGTTAGAGACTTGGAGAAACAGTACAACACAGAGGAGCCCCACCTCTCTGAGATCGGACCCTGCTTCCTAGAACACGTGAGTTTAAAGAGACACACAGTGTTGAAGAGGCTTCTTTGAAGCCATCATTGTAGAAGCTAAAAGTACTTAAAATTGGAAGGGGTTGAACTTTACAGTAAATACTATTGATTAGGATTTGAAATGAAGTACAAGGAGTGTTCATTGTGTTGCCTGCTCTCTAGCAGCTACATGCCAGAATAAAATCTGGATGTAAAATGCAAATGAAATAACCCGTCTGGGTTCATCACAGGAAGGAGTGCAAGGAAAGTTGAATCTCATTCTCATATAATGTCCATCACGCCTACATTTCCACCAGGACACCTTGAAGGAATATTAATTTTCTGTTGTATGTTAATTAAGTGAAAACAAGCTCTGTAATTAACATAAATACAAGGAGTGAATGAAATGTTAACATAATAAAATGGTGAAAAATGCAACTGTTTTTTAAATTAACTTCCCAAAGCATTGTCCAAATTGGAACAGTTGAACTACCACCAAGTTACTACAAGATGTTAAACCACCAGTTTCGTTATATGTGGTAGAAGTGTATTATTAGAGCACTTGCACTTTTTGAATAAACACAGCTACACATATGAACTACACACTCACACCTTGGCTATGTGCATTATTGATACAGTCCAAAACTGTTTTTAATTTCCAAGGATGCTCTTTTTGTTCAGCCTGTTTTGAAACAAAATTCTGATTAAAAAACCAAATAGACGCAAACCCACTGTCCATATTGGCATGCTTCTCTCAAATCAAAAGAAGATTCATGACATCTCGCTGCTTTGCCGGTCTGATCATGCCCCTCTGTACTTCTTCGTCCCACAGCAAGATGGTTTCTGGATCTACTCAGAGTACTGTAACAACCATTTGGATGCCTGTATGGAGCTGAGCAAGCTGATGAGGGATGGCAGGTACCAGCACTTCTTTGAGGCCTGTCGCCTCCTCCAGCAAATGATTGACATCGCCATAGATGGCTTCCTGCTTACCCCCGTCCAGAAAATCTGCAAATATCCACTCCAGTTGGCTGAGCTTCTCAAATACACTGCGCAGGAGCATAGGTACTGTATTCTGTCTAGAGAACCTCTTTTCTTTCAATCAAGAGAATCTATCATGGATGCATGTTGCAGATACTTTGCATTGCAATGTAGATGTTGCATGAGCTGGGTGTGATTATGCATGCGTTACTAGCCCTTTTTTGAAATAATTGAGTGGAAAACATTTCATTAATGAATCAAAGCAACGGAAATATTTGTGCTGATAGTACAATTAATAACTAGATAAAATTAGTGTAATCTCAATACATTGCAATGAGATCATTATGCAGAGTTTGTACCAACATATATGCATTTCAGATTAAGAAGCATGATCTATACACGCACATACATGATCACTTGTGCACGCACGTTGATGTGCATCCACATGTGCAAACTCACCGCAGCGCAAACCCACAGAAACGCGGTGTGAGTGAGTCAGTGTGTCTCAGCCAGCTCCAGGTCATTTACAAACCACACGTTCCCAGCCAGAGAGGGACAGGTGCCAGCTCACCCAACTGGGCCTGCCAGATCACAGTGTTTGAGTGTTAGGAGTTGTGGAGAATCTGCCAGACAGAGGCCTGCACTCTCTCTCTTACACACACACACATAAACACACACACAGACTCAGCAGATGCACACACAAACACACTTTATCTTCCACAGGGGTCTAAGCGTGAAGGATAAACGCAACTCAGCTTAAAAGTAGTCAGACTTAACTGTGGGATAGAGACAGTGGCTGATTAGAAGTAAGAAGTGGTATGTTATATTGACAGTGTTCCAGTTGAGTTACCGTTGTTGCTTAAGTTTATGACCCCTGCCTTTAATAGGCTGCGCCCTATCTTTCACTGCTCCAACATTATATCCTCCTTTTTTAATGAGTGGCCTGTCTCCAAAGGCTATAACTCGGGATTTTAATACACCAACAGTAATAACGTGCGCGCTGTCTCCATAGTGACTATCGCTACGTGGCAGCAGCCCTGGCAGTGATGCGGAACGTCACTCAGCAGATCAACGAGAGGAAGAGGAGGCTGGAGAACATTGACAAGATCGCCCAGTGGCAGGCCTCTGTTCTGGACTGGGAGGTACGCCTGGGTGTGCTGTGAGGGCCGAACCTTTGTGGTGCTGCTTCAGGATTTCCGTTGTGTGTGTGTGTGTGTGTGTTCATGTATCAGTTCAGTTTGATAAAGAACGCTGAAAATAGCATATTTTACCTCTGCATTCTTGCTTAAACCTTAAAAATTGTGCTGTCTCAGCGTTGACTAGATTTTTTTTTTAATGCACATGGGTGTGTCTGTTATTTATTTCTTCTAGGGATGCTTATGTGCACTATGTGAAATATAAGCTGTCTTTCTCATCATATATAGTGTTAAAGCCAATTTTTAAGTAGGCAAATCTAAAAATAGTTTCTGTTGATCGTGGAAATTTAGCACAAATTTATGGAAAAGTCACCGTTGGCAAAGAAGTGCATGAACGCCGGTGTTTTTGTTCATGAGCCGATGCATTTTCTTGTCCAAGAATTTTATTTTTTTTTTTTTTGTTATCTGTGAACCCATTCATGAATTTAATGAACGCGTGTGTGTGTATGTGTGTGTGTGCCCAGGGGGATGATATCTTGGACAGGAGCTCTGAGCTAATCTACACAGGGGAGTTGTCATGGATCTACCAGCCGTATGGACGCAGCCAGCAACGAGTTTTCTTCCTCTTTGATCACCAGCTGGTCCTCTGTAAGAAGGTAGGCCTCTCTCGCCGCCTCGCTCCATCTCTGTCAACGCTCCGTCTTCTCTCTCTCTCTCCCTGTCTTTCCCTCTCCTTTGTTCGCTTTCCGTCTTTTATCCCAAAGACTTTGTCAGGTGAAAACAAGCTGATAAGCTCGCAAACACATTTGGCTTCTGTTTTTGAACATCGAGCATCATCACGCACCAGTAGTGGGGGATATTTTTAGGACTTGTGAGAAGACAATTTGACTTCTCACAACCTTACTCGAGGGCTGCAAAAATATATTACAAAATATGAGCTGAAGCCCCCTCAGTGAAAACCTGTCCAAACACTCAGTGCCTGTCACAAAATGGAGCCGTGATAGTTTGGGCCCTAATGCACCAAGGCTTTGGTCTCCTGTCAGAAGGATGTTCACGCTTGGCTAAATCCTACAGCACATGCACACAGAGACACAGACACACACACACACACATGCACGCGCACACAGTGACGGTAATTGCACAATCATGCAGACAAACACACAAATGCACGCGCAAAACGTAAAGAAAGAGGTACGCACATACTTCATCCCTTTCTGTCTGTCCCTCTATATCCGTCCCTCTGTCCTCATCTTCTCCCCTGATATCAGTAGTGAACATCTCTTGCACCAGGAGAGTGCACCACTCTACCACAACATGTGTTAGCATGCTGTTAACATCAGCCTGCCTGTGTTTTTTTTTTCTGTTCTGGTCCACTCAAAGAAGATGGCTCCAAGACACACTTCATTAAAAATTCCACGTCTTTATTCTGTACTTCCTTCTCCAGGATTCAGTACAACATGTGTAATGGCAGCCCTCAGGGCGTGTTGGTAGTGTGTTGCGTGTTGTCTTCCTTCTTTTTTTCCTCTCATCTCGTCCTTATCAGTGCAGAGATGCAGATTCATCGCTGCATGCTCATTAGTGGTTTGGCTTAGATTATTTATTCTTTTTTTTTTCGTTTTACCTTCCTTAACCTCGCCATTAGAGCGTGGTTGTGATGTTGTGCTGAGATAATGGACCACAATGGAGGTTGTTTTATGTTGACATGTCATGCCGCATCGTGTTTCTGCAAATAATGTTATGTTAAAGTGAAGTTGCAGTACCCTTTTTTAAGGCCTTTTCTAAGGGTTTTTTTGTTGTTCCACTCTTTTGGTATTTCTTTATACTTCCTTTCCTTTTAAATTCTAAGTTAATGCAACAGCTCCTGTCTCTGGCCATGTTGTTGCACTCAGTTTTCTCTTGACATGAGAGAAGGAAATTCCTCATCCAGAATGAAAATTTCTATGTTGAATATGTACACAAATTATATTATAATTCATAAGATTTTATTTAGCTATTTTTTATTATGAAGATCTGTAAATTAACATTATATGAATTTGAAATATTAATCATTATCAAAATTTTATTATATAATTTAATTTTTTATTATTGTTATTTTTATTATTATTAAAGCAAAATTTGTGCTTGGTATACTGGTGCAGTTGGCATGAAAATGTATAAACTGACTTTCTACAGATTTTGTTTATTCTTGCTTTGTACATGATATGAAGATGCAGCAGCTATTAAAGTGAAATATATCTCAAAATTAACCAATCCAGCCCAAGATCACCATTTTCACATGTGATGCTTTGCTTTAAAAAATATGAAACCAGCCTTTAATTTTAGAACTAATTCTCCATCACTTAAGCCGTTTTTCAGAGCAACTCTCGCGTCCATCATTCATCTGCACTGACCCAAAATAACATCCAGTGATTATGTAGCTTATGCTCACTGTCAACAGTGACTTTCATAACATGTATCTCTGTTAGCATTTTTAATTCCTACCATTTATTTTTCTGACGTAGTGGCAAGCATGTGCTGAGGAATTTTGCGAAGAGGAATGTGTGTGTGTGTGTGTGTGTGTGTGCGTGTGTGTGTTGGGTGTTTGTATGTGTCTGTTTGGGCAGCAGATGGAGAGGGTTGCATAAGACAGATTCTCAGGATATCAAGGGAAGAATGCCTGCATGCTCACACCTCTAAGGCCGAGCACACACACACACACACACGCACGTACGCACACATGCTAATAAACATGATCCCTGCCTCTCACAGGATCTGATTCGCCGGGACATCTTGTACTATAAGGGGCGCATTGACATGGATCGCTACGAGGTGCGGGACGCCATAGATGGGCGTGACGATGACTTCAACGTAAGTGTGAAGAACGCTTTCAAATTGTGCAACAAAGACAGCGAGGAGATCCACATCTTTCTGGCCAAGAAGCTGGAGGAGAAGATCCGCTGGCTCAGGGCCTTCCACGAGGAGAGGAAGATGGTGCAGGAGGATGAGAAAATCGGTTAGTCATGCACCTCTCTGCGCCTCCCTATTTGGAAAGCATTAGTTTCATTCACAATCAGCACATGAGCATCAGTTGCATGCAGTATGTGCTGCAGCACGCTACAAGGCGACTTTGCCACAAAACAAAACCTAACACACAGTCATTTATTCTATATACAGTAGAGTTGAACCCATTGTGTGTTTTGTTTTTGTAAAATTGAAAGTTCCAGGCCTCAGATCTCATTGGCTGAGTCACATTCACACCACTGTAAACAATCTAACAAGTGTACACCTTGACTCAATAACTGTTAATGCACTAGCTAAAAATCACCTTTTATATCTGGACCTTTGTATTGCTCAGTAACCTCCTTTTAGCAGCAACTATTACCACGACTGTTCAAGAATTACATCATTCGGTCTTTGAATAACATCTGGACATTGAATTATACCCCAAGGACCTACAAAGCACAAGCATGGTTATTATTGCTTAATTATTATTGATTATAAAATCTTATTGGACATTTACCTTCTGTCTTCATAATGTGATGGTGTGTTACTGCCATTTTATGAAAGCAGTAACCAACGTTGTGCTTTAGGCTGTGATTTTTGAAAAGCTTTAATGTCTAACAATACTTCTTAGTCCTGACAGTTTATTATTTTTTATTGCTTAAATGTTAGCCTTGTGCACATGCATTATTGACATGGGGGTGGAGTATTCATCCAATATTGTGTTTTGTTCAGGTTTTGAGATCTCTGAGTACCAGAAGCGGCAGGCGGCCATGACGGTGAGAAAGGTGACCAAACAGAAAGGTGAGGCAACAAGAAGATATCAGGTGATTTCCCTTTTCTTTTCCTCGCTGGTGTGCTCTGTCTTCTCATCGCTGTTTACTCTTCCCTTACCTGCTCTCTTTTTATTCTCTACACCTTTTAAACACACCTACTTTGTTTATGAATGAACCTAGACTAGCTGTATACTAAATACCTTAGAAAAGCTAAGTGGATTCATGTTTTTTCCAGTATATTACTTTGCACATTTGGTTTTCTTTGAGTTAAATGTCTCTCAGCCCATATTATGAGGATGATTTGATTTGATTTGTTAAACAGCTGTTAAGCATCAATGAAAAGACAGAGGGCTGTTTGCATGAAGTATGAGTTTGAAGGGCAATACCAGTGTTTATGACATGTGGCTCCTATGTCGTTCTTGTCTTGATATAATTTTGTATCTCAGACCATTGTTTGGCATCTTTTTAGTATTACTGAGCTGTTACCCTGGACTCACACAGGCAGCGACTTTGTCACTGGGTGTCACCCTGTCGCTTAGTGGCTGTTTCTTGAGGCCAGATTTCATTGTTGCTTATGGGCGGTAAACTGCACAGAAGTCCGCGGAAAAGCATCTGTTGAACCCATGGACCCTCTGATTGGCCGTCACTACACCGTGTCACTTCATATTTGCATAAAGTTGACCCGATGTCAACTTTTTGTGTCGCGTAGTTGCTCAGATCTTGTCGCCAGTCGCCCCTCCGCCCTCTTGTCTCCCCGTGTCTCCCGGCTCTGTTTGAAATGAATGACCAACGCTTGCTTACAACAACAAAGTCGCTGCCTGTGTGAGCGGAGGGGTAGGGCAGGCGTTTTGTGCTTATCACTGCCATTCGCATCTCGTATATCTAAAATGTACCTTAAACACCCTGAAAAGCCCACAAAAAAGTACCTTCTTTGGGTTAATACCTTGGTTCCCTCTGATGTGCCATTGTTTTCAGTAGTCGCCTCATTATGTCTCAATATAGCATCTAATGGAGTCTTTCCCTCCAGTTGTGCACCCTGCACAGTGCAACAACATGACACCATAAAGGCTGAGAAAACATCATGGTCATTGTGTCGTTTTCAGCAAATAAGGCATTTTTTTGTGATTTAACAGGGTGTTTATGTTCTCTTTGAGCATCTTATACATCAAAATACTATAACGGTGCTAAATTCGTCTACCAGCCATGTCAGTAATGGAAAAAGATGCCAAACATGTTGATCAAAATGTTAGCTCCTATCAAAGCAAGCAAGGCAAAGGGCCCACATGTCAAAACTGCTGATATCATCCTTTAAGATATAGCCATTTTAGTGTCAGGCTAGATGTATGTACATTTACCATTACTGATGTTGTTGCTATTGCCAGTTTCACAATAAGCATGACCATCCATTAAGGTATTAATTAACCAATGACCACTGCTGGAATGTTCTCTCTGACGTTAGGATCCCTGTAGATGTCTGTCAGAAGTATATGTTGTGTGTTTCTAAGTGCTGTATGTGTACATGGCTGGCACAAGGTGAAGTACTCTCTTGAATTTCAGATTCATTTATAGATTTCATCTTGAGAAAGAGGGCCATGTTGTATGGACATGGTTTGAAAATGATAAAGGTATATGCATTAGAGTTCTACTTAGAGCTAGCGCAATAAGATGCCATGGCAACTGCTAAGCAGCATTGGGAGCTGTTGTGATTAGCGTTGGCATTGGAGCATGCATTCACTGTCTAATCTGTTTCCAAGCATTATCTTGACTATCCAAGATAAACAGGTTTCACTAATACAAATATCTAACCCTCCCTGCTAAACAGTGTTTGGGAAAAGACCCTTTACAAAACACACTGTTTTCATCTTTTTTTCCAAGATGCCATGGCAACTTTTGAATATTTCATCTCCAAATATTGATTGTACCTAGTTTTTAATTACGCTAGCATAGTTGTGATGCTTGTAGACTGTAGATAAACTACATTGTAGACTGTAGTTAAATGCATATTAACAGCTTTCTGTTGGATCTATTTTTGCCACTCTTGTGTTCTCAAGTCTTGAGGGTGCTATTCAAACAAATGTGCTGTCAGCAAACACGGAAGAACAATGTCCCTTGTCCAAATGCCTGGTTTCATCATTGTATCAGATGTAATCCGTTGGTTCTCTTGTTTGCCTGCTACGGAGTTTGTTTGAATAGCGTCTTTAGTCTCCCTTGTGTCATTACTAGAGCTGAATTCCACTTTCTACCATTTCAGCTATCATCATATGATCATACTGTATCATATATCTCAGGTTTAATATGCAGGAATGTTAACACCGAAGATTCATTACGTATGTCTATGTGCCTGTTCTTTGTGGAAGCATGAATTTGATGTTGTGTTGTAGTTTCTGTCTCCGATGCAATACTGATGATGTCTCCTCTTTGCTATCCACCTCCTCTCCTCTTTTTTTCTCTTTGCTTCGTGCCCTGCACTGTTCCCTTGTCCCTCCTCCCCCCAAACACCCCCTCTTGCTCTATTGCACCTGCCTTCCCAGGTGT
>OMLF01021616.1:7242-18797 GCA_900302615.1 Holocentrus rufus | reverse complement strand
GGGTGGGGAAAGAAATTTGGCCTTGGACTTCATGCCTGACTGGCCTGCTTTCAAAAAAAGTGTGATATCCCATTTCATTACCCTCTCAGCTTTCTCTCAAAATAGGTTTGGAATAGAAAAGAGTAAAAGTTTTGATACCGTGAGAGACATTTCAGGGCATTCAGAGAACAGATTAAATATGTCCTACTGCATGTGATCCACTATGCAATCACACAGCCCACAAAAACATTACAATTAAGCCACATTACAATAGATCAAGGACAGCAGCGGTGTTTTTGACACGTGGTTTCTATGTCACTTGTTTTGATAAGAGCTAATATCTCGAGACGCATTTTTTTCCCATTACTGAGGTGTGGAGTTCTCATTTTGTGCTGATCTGTCACTGTCATGGTGTCTCTTAAAATGTACCTCACACCCCACAGGCCTCTGAGGTGTCATTTAATTTTCAGAAAAGTTGCTTCATCATACCTTATAATACAATTACAGCGGGGGGTATTACAATTAAACAGCATTAGTCAAGAATTACTTTGCTGGCAGTACAATGTCTCCCCAGACACCGTCATAAATCTCTTTGCGTGAGGAGGCCTGCTTACTAAAGAAAACCACCGTGAAGGACAACATCGCCATGCCATGATTTTCCAAGAAGCTCACAAGCCCACACACACTTAGAAACGTGTCCACTGGAAAGGAAATGGTGAGAACTGCCACCTGGCCAGACACCAGGCTAAAGAGGTGGTCATGGCTGCCACACTACATGACCAAACTGAAGTGCCAGTTTGCCAACAAGGATTCCCACACAGTGTGGCGACTGCTCACCAGAGACTATCCCTGTTCATGTTTACTGAGTATGTCCTTAGTGATTTAAAAGGTTTTTTTTTAACTTTCAAAATTTGCCTCAAATGTCCTAAAAGGTAAACTGACAGTTTAAGAATAAATAAATAAATAGATAAAAATAATTACATACTCTGTGGAATCATGGTTCACAAAGTCTGTAATTTAGTCCTTCAGAATCCATTTTTACATATTAAAAAGTATTTTCTGCAATTCACAAAATTAATAATACTGTGGACGACCTTTAGCTCCCGTGTTCAAAAGCAAAGACCCTTCCACTTCAAATCATCCCTCCTCATTTGTATGCAAAGACAAAGACAGCCTTGCCTGCCTCACGGACCTTTACGCCAATGCCGCTGAACTCAGTCATAATTAAGACCTTTGAGCGGGGAACCGCTCAGTGCTACCTAATATTTCCTCCACCCCCTACAGTTTTTACTGCAGGGCAAAATATTCGATGCCACTCAACACAGGCCAACACTTTCACATGCAGTACCTGGAACCTCATGGCTCCAACATCTGGGTCCTCTTTGCCAAGTTCACTTCCACCTTCGAACACCATCATTCCAGATCTACATGGTACACTGCTGCAGCTTGACAGCACCCTGTGTTGATGGATGTTGGACTTCCTGACAGGCAGAATGCAGTTTATATGGCTGGGAGCCTACCTGTCAGACCCCGTCAGTGTGAACACGAGTGCACCAGAGGGAAGTATACTCCTTTTCGTCTCCTCTACTTCTTGTACACCAATACATGCCCCTCCAGCCACCCATTCATCAAACTGCCCACGGCTGTGGATGACACCACCAGCAGTGATGAGATCATGTACACGAGAGAGGTGGTACGGCTGCAATAATTTTCTGTCTTTCACAACCTGGAACTGAGCATGCAGCTGTGGAGATTAGGGATGTCTTCCAAAAGCAACCTGCCAGCTCAAAGTCCCATGTGGAGAAATGGCTCAAAAGGGAGGTCAGCCAAGTCACTGAGACTCCTCGGGTGCACCATGACCTGATGTTATTACCACAAGGCTGTGGTAGCAACATCTCCCACTTGCACGCCTTTTACACTGGCCTAACATACCACCACCATCCAGGACTTCAGCTCAGTGTTAACGGGTTAACCTGACATTTCACTCCTGTGTTATTAACTGCAACAGTTCCAGGTAATTATCAGCTTCAGCTTAGGTGTTAATGGGAGTGAATGGGTCACCCGCTAATTTGCAATCTGCGTAACTGCGATGATACAGAGCATGCTCTGTATTTTAGGTAAACTATCTTAAACGCAGTGCAACTTTAACCTCTTTTGGATTAGACTTATTTTTATAGTGCATTTATAATGAGAGGCTGATGGGGCAGAACGCCGGAGAAAATGCTGCGTTTCAGTCAGGTTAGGAGGCTGTGACATCAGCTGACCAGGAGGTGAAATATGACTTCAATTCCTGCTAATGTAAACAGTATCACCTGCTTTTTTTTAGACCTGTGGAGAAAAAAACAATGTGTAAAACCTGCATGCTTGGTGAAAAGTGGTGTTAGAGGATATTCTTTCTGTGGTAAATAAAGGAGATAAATTTATCAAACCAATCCTTGTCCAATTTTTCAGGTCAAATCTCAAGAGCATCCTCACATCCTACATCACATTCTGCTTTTACTCCAACTCCCTCGGTTTTGAAGCCAAGCTCCAGTATGTTGTCTGCACTCTGCACTTCATAAAAACAATGGTGTGACATCATGGTGAAGAAAAGAGCAGGAGGAATTGTCATTGACCCTGTCCACCCACAAATCATCTTTTCCAAAAACACTCCTCACAGCACTAGTCCATTATGAACCAGGACAACCCATCAACTCGGCTGCCTACCAAGACTTGTCACTCTGCTCAGCTAGGAAATCAAATGATTCACTCCCATAATCTCAGGACTCTTCCTCACCATACTATAGGACCATCTGTAAACCTACTACTGTTGCTATTTCTGACCTTGCTATTTGTCATTATCCAGTTTCTATTGCCCAATCTTGCACTTGGCATGTGTGCAGCACAGCACTGTGTAACTTTGCACACTACGCCACTTCAGCCTAGCAAATTATACAGTATGTGTTCTGCATTAATTTTAATTTATGTCATGTATGTTTCAAAATCTCAAACTCTTGGTACCATCGAAAGTGAACTTGTATAAGAATGCCTGATAGGTCTGTGCACGAATACCATAAAGGCAGAATCGTGTACATTTATTGTATTTATATATTTAGAAATGTATTTAAATGAAGTAATTCTCATTGTTTGCATGTGAAAAGGCACAGTGGCCATGTAATAATGTAAACTGTAATTTAGGGTTCAGGTTCATATACAAGCATATCATAAAATAATTCAAATAAAGCTGCTCTTTTTGTGCATGGGCTGCTTATTTTATCATAGTATCTGGAATGGTTACAACCAAACTATCTTTGCCTGATCTTTCTTGCAAAATCATTTTAAACTCATGTTGACATGAGTGCAATTTTCTGAAAGCTGAATATTGAGCATAGGACACGAAACATGGCTGTTAGCACACCGGTTGTGAAAATCTCGTTGAGTCTTAAATGAAGGTAGCAAGCACCACTGGTGCTAAAGAATTCATTGTGTGTGTGTGTGTGTGTGTGTATTGGAATGTATCAAGGTTATTGACAACTGGATACAGTTAAAAAGTGACAAGATGGAAATCCTGGTTATCTGGTCAAAGGCCAGAAGACAGAAAATGACAGGCCACACATGTCAGAAAGCCTGGCGTCATCCAGGACGTTGACCTCACTTTCCAGAGCCAAATTAGCAGCATCATTATGATTTAAGAAATATCACGAAGGTAAGGAGCTTTTTATCCCAGGAGGACAGTGAAAAACTCGTCCATGCTTTTGTTTCCATTTGGCTAGACTACTGTAACGTGCTTCTCAGAGGAACGCCTAAAAAGTATTGCAACCAAATGCCGCTACTCCAGAATGCAGCTGCTAGAATCTAAACTAGAAAAAGGAAATACGACCATATAACACCTGTGCTGTGGTCGTTGCACTGGCTTCCAGTAAATTTTAGAATTGATTTAAAAATTTTAACACTTGTTTTTAAAGCTCTACGTGGTCTGGCACTCCAATATCTCCCTGACATGTTTGTGAGCTATGAACCAGCTAGACCCCTCAGGTTGTCTGGAACAGATCGTCTGGTTATTCCCCGGGTCACAAAAACTGGAAAAACTGCCTTTACCTTTTATGTTCCAAGCCGCTGAAACAACCTACCCAATCATGTTAGGTGTGCTCCAACTATATTGTCTTTTAAAACTAAACTGAAAGCATTCCTTTTTAGCTGCACCTTTTAGTGGTCTGGTTTACTGGTCTTATGAATTTATTTTATTTTATTCCTCCTTTCTTACTTTTTAATCGTTTTAATTCACGTCTCATTATTTTACTGTTGCTTCCTGGTCTTTATTATTTTATTATTTTTCTCCATTCCTACTTTCTTAATGGTTTTAACTCATGTATAATTTATGTGTTGGTTTTAATTGTGTTTACTTAGGTCTCATGTTTTATTTTGGAAACTATCCACATAGTTGTGGCTCCAACTTCCGTGGTAGCTCACCTGGAATGACACATAAATAAAGTTTTGCTTGTTTGCTTTTGTTGTGTGTATGTGTGTGTGTGTGTGTGTGTGTGTGTATGTGTTGTGTGTGTATACTGACTCCAGAGAGAGCTTCTCCTCCTCCTCGTTAAGGTTTGGGAGCCTGTGTAGACCAAGGGTCATCCTCAGGGCATCAACATGCTCCTTCAGAGGTTTGTACTCATCATGTAGGCGCCGAGTTGTTTCTAGCAGCTTGTTCAGGTCATTCTCCGACTGCTTGATAGTGCTTTCCATCTGAAAGGAAAGGATAGATGTTTAAGAAATGAACATGCAACATGCTCTGTTTATGCCACAAACTCCAACTATAAAAATAAATAAAAAATAAATTCTTACTGTTAACTAATGTAGCCAATAACACTTTTCTATTGAGAAAAAAATGCAGGCATTGGAAAACACATTTTCTCTATCTGTATTAAGTGCACTATTCCACTATTCCCAGTGCTTAAGATGAATTTTACTGACACCTTACATTATTAGCTGTTTCATCAGTTCCAATTTGTATGGTAAAGAGTGTTCATCCCTGAATGTGGTACTCACCACATTGATATCTGCATGGATGAGCCGCAGCTCCTCCACATGTGCCATCTTCTCCTGTAAAAGGAGGTCCATCTCCTGTTTGTACTCTTTCAGATGCTTCTCCTCTGACTCCAGAGCCTCAAACTCAGTCTTTAGACGAGACTTGATCTTCTGCATCTGGATAGTCTTGTTCCTGAAGACCATGGCAGAGACAAAAGACACCAGCTGTCAGGTCAATTTCCTCAAATGGGCACGGAGATTTGCCCCAAACAAAAAAGTATCTTTGGTTTATCAGATCTTAGATTACAAATAACACCTCACATGTATTATTGCAATCGGTTAAATTGTTATTAATTACAGAATGACGTGTCTAGCACGTTGAATTAATGTAAATTAACTGCTGTGCATAGATGTGAAGCTGAGTACCTCATTACTCCAGTTAACTGTTACTTCCCTCTTTGGTGAATTAATTATTTACCATTCTGTACATCTGTTACTAGGTTGTTACGCTTTGCTACACATGGAAAGCTACAAATATTTGTTAACAATGTCTGGCGAGCTACTGACAAACTGCTAACGGTCTCGCTAGCTAAGTGGCTAGCTTAACGTTACGATAACATTTGCAGCGCACATCTGGCGTTTGTTGATATGCATCTGGAATCTAAATGAATGCATGACCAGGAAATGAGGCTGAAGGGTATTTTTGTACTTTGTCTAACAGGACGACTGCAGTGATTGCTTGCCAACTATGACACAGGCGAGCTAAGCTAAAAGACCACAAACCCATCACAGTAAGGGGAGGTAGCAGACTTGCTAACATTAGCTGGCTCAGTAACAAAAGCCAAGCCAAGGAGCTTGTTCCTGGCCGGCTAGTAGGACACACTAGACTTATTTTCTTGCCACCATATTTCTCACATGCGCTTTCATTTTATTCAAGAACAGCGTCTTACCGTATTTCCAAGATATTTTCCAATTTGCACATTATTTCTTGTTCGTCCGCCATGGTTCTGTAGTCTAGTATCGGTAAATTGGCCAGCTCTGTCTCCCTGTAGGGCCAGGGTGGTCGCCTTGTTAATAAAAACACAATAGCTGGCGTGGGCGCGCGGAGTAGCACGCACGCGCAACGGGAAACAGTGGCTACGTGTGCTGTCTGCAGCCTTGTGACCTCCGCGAGAACACAGTCACACCTGTGTTGCCGTTACAAAGTATCTAATTATCTGTTACACTGAGACAGAAAATACAACCTGAATGTTCTTTTATAACACCGAGTAAATTAATATCGATGCACTGTTAAGAAACCTATTGCGATATAGATATAGATATAGATTAGATTAAACTTTATTGTCATCATTACACAGAGTGCTGAGACAACGAAATGCAGTTAAGCATCTAACCAGACGTGCAGTAAAAAGTGCAGTGCAATGTATAATGTCAAAGTGGAATAGCTAAAGATATCCAATAGAATAAAGTCACTTATTTCATTTGATATGCATACAGACCCACTATATCCCAAAAGCTACAATACTGAAGGAATGTTGTGTTTTTTCCTGATATTATCTTTGCAGTGAACTCTTACTAAGGCCAATGCAAACAAAACAATCCCACCCCTTACATAATTAAGTAAATTAATGTAGAAATGAATACAAGATTAACCGTTATAAGCCTAAATTGCCTAAATGCCTAAAAAAAATATCTAGGAACTATAATCTGGTTACATGACATAATCAATCTGTGAGGGAAACTGTTCAAGACTCCCTCTTGTAGACATGTATGGGCCCTGGGCTGTCGTGGGATTAACCGAGAGAAATACTTGGGAACAATACAATGGTCCATTTTAATTCAGCCTAATCCCAGTAGGTATTGCAAGCACTTTCATATGACTCTGTGGAGAAAAGACTGCTGTGAGCACCTCTCTGAAGAAGTAATTACAGATTAAAATAAAAAAAAAAATGTCGACTGTAAGTAGCTATCTTCCACTTATTTATATTTCTTTGTCTTCATTGTTTTTAATATTTGGCCAAAACGTTTGAATGGCAGCTATAGATATTTGTGTGAAAGTTGTGGGCCTTTCTACCTCTACACTAGATATGAGACGACTGCCATGACTTCTTGAAGAAATTTGTTGGACCAAAAAGAGTGGATATTATTGTCAGCTGTTTCTTTGTTGTTGCATTAGTGACCCGATTTTTTCCTGTGAGCTTTTTCTGCTGTTGTGTGGTATCTTTTTACTACATGAACAAAACAATTCTACCAATGCTGAGGTTTCGGTTCTTGCTTTGTCCTAAACATTTGCGAAGTAACAGTCGGTTCAGCCTGTCTTAAACCTGACACCCTCAGAAGCAAGTCAGTGGGTCTGATAGTGTAAAGCTTTGAACATTATTATAATTTTTTTTACTGTTTAGATAAGCTATTGTTTTCAAAACATGCCCTGCTTTATAAGTCTAGCAAAGGAGATTTATGAGGAACGGAGCACTCAATCTCTTCTTGCTTGCTTTCTTTGGTGTTATTCTACAATCTGTATCACAATCTATACCAACAACAGCAAATACAGAAAAAAATATGGTTTCATGCTTTCATATGAAAGATTAATGCTAAATGGATGTCATCATTTGACCCAGTCGGTAATACGTTTGCATCATGGAATAAACCCCATGCTCTTAGTTTTTCTAAGTCTAAAATACATTTTGGGATTCATGTTTTGATTGTAGTCCCCACCAACCTCTTGCGATTGGATGCTGCTGGTTGAACAGAAGAATGTAAGGAACACCTTGTATTTTTTGGTCTTTTAGCTGTCAAAGAAACAACCAATGTCCAATTGTCGCAAAGAACCAAAAAAAAAAGTATTGCAAAATTGTTAGTGTTCTCTTTGACCCAGTTGTTGATCTGCATGCCCCTTTATACTTCTCACCAGTGACATAGCTGAATGGACTCTGGGGGTCTTCTCCCCTGGATCTTAATGTGAATGTTTTCTGTGGCAGATTAATGTTCGAGTCACAACCATGGATGCTGAGCTGGAGTTTGCCATCCTGCCCAGCACAACTGGTAAACAGCTGTTTGACCAGGTATAGTATGCATTACAAACAAGCAGGCAATTAAACAGCCAGATAAACACATGATAATGTATTTTTTATTTCTTATATTTAGATAGTGAAGACGATTGGACTGAGGGAAATCTGGTTCTTTGGCCTACAGTATCAGGACAGTAAAGGGTTCTCCACCTGGCTCAAGCTGAACAAGAGGGTGAGGAGAAAGTTTCTTTGTAAACTTAATGTCACATGAATGCAGGTTGATTGCAGATGCAGTATACAGTCATTGTTTTGATGATTCTGTGTCACCCCACAGAAACTAATTAGCATCCCTCTTCTATTGTCTGTCATGTCTCTGCTGTGGGCCGTGATCCCAGGTGACAGCACAGGATGTGAAGAGGGAGAATCCTTTGCTGATTAAGTTCAGAGCCAAGTTTTTCCCTGAGGATGTTGCTGATGAACTCATCCAGGAGGCAACCCAGCGGCTCTTCTTTCTGCAGGTTAGAGATGAGTGACGTGTCCTAAGAGATTCCCATTGTGATTTTGCACCTCTTAAACATGTGATTGTAATGGGGATCCAGTAAGTGCCCCACTGGGTTTCATTGGCTTTCCCATTCAATTTCAATTCATTTTTAATTTGTATGCCATAGCAATTCAGAGAGATCCAGACCCTTGAATTTCCCCTTGACATATGCTGAAATGGAAATAAAAATAATATTAAAAATGACAAGAGGAATCATTAACATACCGATTACTATGAAAAACATGTTTTCAGACCTCACTGGTCTGATGTAATGATGTAGTTAAAAGTATGTTATGTAAGATTGGTCCCATGCAGGTGCAAAAATAAGTACAGGATCTTAATCAAAACAAAGAAAAAGACTATCTTAACAACCAGCGGGGGTTCCATGGTGACCCGCAGAGATCCCATTAACGTTCAGAGATTTCCCATTGGAGTTTTCCATAAGGGAGTGTATGCATACAGAAAACACATCTAAAGTGTATTAAATAACCACCAGGACATCACTTTTCTTTCCTGTGAGTCACACGCACATGCACACCACCATGTATACAAACACACACACATGCACACGCCATTTCACATCACATCACAGCTTCATGTATGAAACCACAGTTGCATATGTTCCATACGCGTTTTTTTCTTTCTGTTTTTTAGGTAAAAGAGAACATTCTGAATGATGACATATATTGTCCTCCTGAGACTGCAGTGCTGCTGGCCTCTTATGCAGTACAAACCAAAAATGGAGACTATAGGAAAGACTATCATGTACCAGGATACCTTGCAAGGGAGAAGCTGCTTCCACAGAGGTGTGTAGCGAGCCCATTAAATGGATCGTGTCATCAGTATTAAACAAAGTTAATCCTGATTCCCTTTTTAATTATCTGAATCCTGGCTGCCGTGTCCTCATTTTCTGATAAAACCAGGGTTCTGGAGCAGCATAAACTGAATAAAGATCAGTGGGAGGAAAGGATACAGGTGTGGCATCAAGAGCACAAGGGAATGCTGAGGTACCGCAGTCCTATCACAGACACAATCCAAGATTCACTTGTATAAACAGGCGTTTTATTTATGTCAGTAAATTACCCTTCCATAGAGAAGATGCTATGGTGGAGTACCTGAAGATAGCCCAGGACCTGGAGATGTACGGGGTCAACTACTTCAGCATCAAGAACAAGAAAGGATCAGAGCTGTGGCTGGGGGTGGACGCACTGGGTCTCAACATCTACGACAAGAAAGACAAGTAGGACACTAACCAAGAAAAAAGTCTTAAACATACTCATTGTGGATATAAATGCACTCACCACTGCCCTCTCCCCTACAGGATGACCCCAAAGATTGGCTTCCCTTGGAGTGAAATCAGAAATATCTCCTTCAATGACAAGAAATTTGTCATCAAGCCGATTGACAAGAAGGCTCCGGTACTTCCAAACTTTGATCACGGATTAATCTGCACCTGCTAGAAACTCTAGAAGTAGAAATTGGGCATATAGTTATCTGAAATACATATCTTTATAGCTGTCATGCCAGTTTACATTATCAGACACTGCAAAATGCACCACAGGGTGCTAAATGATGTGTTAAGAAGCAACTCGTATGCAATCCCTGTTCTTTGGCTTATTCTTGTGTTCAAGGACTTCGTTTTCTATGCGCCTCGTCTTCGCATCAACAAGCGTATCCTGGCACTGTGTATGGGTAACCATGACCTCTACATGCGCAGACGCAAGCCTGACACCATTGAGGTGCAGCAGATGAAGGCACAGGCCAGGGAGGAGAAGAACAAAAGGCAGATGGAGAGGTGAGGAAGAAGGAAAAAAAAAATCTTGGTGTTGCTTGTTGCAGTTTACAGTCTGTGCTCTCTGCTTTAAAGAAAGTTTCATAAGAACTGTCAAGAGACATAGTTTCTCAGATGTGTATTTATGCACAATTCTCCTGTCAGGGCTCTACTTGAGAGTGAGAAAAAAAAGCGAGAGAACGCCGAGAAGGAAACAGAGAAGATTGCTCGTGAGACCATGGAGCTGATGGAGAGATTGAGACAAATTGAGGAGCAGACAAAGAGAGCCCAGGATGGTCTGACAGCTTTCTGAATACAAACGCCTCTCAACTCCAGTTTTATTTTCTCTATGTTGATAATAGACAATGGGTAGCTTGATATATTTTAGTATTTCTGAGTTGAGGGTCTATAAAAACGTACACTTTGTGGGTATACCTGATCTACATGTGTCTGTGTGTGTGTGTGGGTGGGTGTGAACATGTGCTTTTCAGAGCTACAGGAGCAGACTCGCAGGGCTCTGGAGTTGGAGAAGGAGAGGACGATTGCCCATGAGGAGGCTGAGCGCTTGGAGAAGGACCGCAGAGCAGCAGTGGAGGCCAAAGCAGCCCTGCTACAGCAATCTGAGAGCCAGATGAGGAATCAGGAGAGCCTGGTACACATAAACATCAATACACCTACATGCAGGCGAATACCCCTCTAGGACTTGGTTTAATTCACTTTCATTTCAATCAGTTACAAGTCTGAGAGTGGATGTTCTTCAAAACTCAAAAACTGAAAAAAACTGAAAATCTTTTCACTTGAGTGTTCTTACATCAAAGCCAACATCCATGACTTATTTGGTAGTGAATAAGGCAAAGATGTCAAAACATATAGTATCCAGGGTGATTTTGAAGTTAAGAAAGAAGGCAATTTCCCCACAATGTCAGTAAAGTATCATATTATTATTATTATTATTATTATTATTATTTTCATTGATCAAAATGTCCAACATCATTGAAGGATTAAATGGGAATTCTGTTTGAGATTTTTTCTTTAAGGAAAAAAGAAGAATGCTTTACATATTGAAGAGAATGAATTGAAAGTAAATTAACCTCAGCTCTGATAGTGCATATGAATACTCTCTCTCTCTCTCTCTCTCCCTCTCTCTCTCTCTCACACACACACACACACACACACACACACACACACACACACACTGACTCTCGTCCCTGTCAGGACAAGCAAGGATTATTCCCTATCACCCTCTCTTCTT
>OMLF01021613.1:0-15417 GCA_900302615.1 Holocentrus rufus | reverse complement strand
GAGCAAGGCAGTGCTCTGCCTTTTCGACAGCAGCAGAGCGTTCCCACGGGGTCCAAGCCTTGTCCAGGTGTGGAGCCGTGACCCTGTCCAGTCCTGCCATTAATCCCATGCATAATGCGTTGTGTGATGCTTGTATTGCAGATTTTGCAGGGACGTCGTCCTGGCATGCATTTAGCCTGTGGTGCATGCAATTAAGCCTATAAATGTCGCTCTGTGCATACCTGGAAAACAACAGGATACTGAGGAAGGACAAGAAAAGAGCACTTGCAGCTAAATTTGCGCCCCCTAAATTTTTTTTTCCTTGGCGTATTTGCCTCAATTTCATGCCGGGGAAGAAAATAAGTAAATTGTTTGAAATTTTGTGGGTGGAACATTATTTATTAGGCACATGTCACCCACAGTAATTTCACTGAACAGTAACACACGCTGAGGACATTTTTGAAGATATTTTTAGTGGATACAAATTTTAGCACAACACCAGTTTGAGAGTAAATGGGGGTGCCACAGTTGTCCGATTAACCCCTCTGACATCTTGGCCGTGTACGGAAACAATTACCCACCAAAGTGCCATTGTGTTGCTGCTGTTGATGAATGCTCTGTGTTTCAGACGTCTGACCTGCAGAGCAGCTCTGTGAGGGGTCTCGGAGAGCACTACCCCCTCCTGTGCCCCCTCCCATGCCCCTTGTAGCCCCTTTGCCCCACACCCAGCGGGCAGAGATTAATGATACATAATAACTCACACCCCACTCATGTTAGATGAATGGCCTGCAGTGACTTCGAGCCATCCTGCAAGATTAATAGCGCTTAATGGTTTGTAATGTTGCCTGTAATCGAGCTGTCAGTGGTCCAGCTTGAGGAATAGCAACGCCTTGCAGTATTTCATTCCACATTTCAGAATTTCTTAAAGTCAATAACTGTAATAAAATGGAGTTTTGGGGGCTGTATTTCCTACAGTAATCCATTCCAGCAGGACTGGGTGGGCTTTAGTTCCCCTTGTAGGGTAAAAATATTGTCTGGACTTGGGTAAGACCAATGAACTGTACAGCAAAGTGAACCCGAAATAGCTACAGGTCTTAGTAACACTGCATGTTAGCTAGTGTTTTTATAGCTAACTTTGCTGTGGAGCTCAATTACTAAAACCTGTGGAGGCTTGTAGTAGTACAATTGATGTGAGAAAGTCCATGACTGATGCCATTGCTAGCTAAAACTCTATATTTGATTGAAGCGCTTTGCTAGCCCTGACCTCTTCTGATATAATGTTAGCTTGTAATATGTATGTAATATGGTGGATTTATATTTAGGAAAAACACAGAATTAGTGTGCCACGCTAACAAGCTAACAGTTACTGTTATTCACTACCATTTGTTGAACCTAGCAGAGGTGCAGTTAAAGAGTCAGTCAAATGGAATAAAAACTGTTCTGAATGGATTGCGCCACTCTTACATGTGAAAGTAGCTGTAATCCTCAGCAAAACCGCTGGTTTGACTCAGGAGAAATCAACTGAAAGGCCTCTCTGCATAGAAAGGATTTAGGATTCTCACAGTTTCATGATGTCTTCTACACCCATTGATAATAGAACCATTTCAGTGAAACATTACATATTTTTGTTTCCTTTCCTTTTTAGTTTTTAAGGGGTCAACAGAAACTCTATACCCTTTAAAGTCAACATCGCTACTACAACCTCCAAATTATGTGAATTTTAACTTGACATCTGAGTAAAGCTTCAATGAGTCACTGAATATTATGAAAAAGAAACATGATGTTGTCTGCCTTTTCTTGATTATTGCACAGGTCTGGCACTGGTTATTCAACACTAATGCAGAAAATATTTCTGCATGAAATTTCCCTCAAATGAGATGATTGCATCATTATGCAGATAAATAGCCGCTGCCAAAGTGGATGGAGGATTTCTGGAACTGAGGGAATGTGTGTCTTCCTCAGTGAACCCAGTCGCAGAGCTGTTTATTGTTTTAGGATCCCGATATTCATCTAAATGAGATAGATGAAAACCCAGATCATGGTCACATATGATATCTTTGTAGTTTGGCCAATTTCCATTTTACTTGATCTTGATCTGTGTGTAATGTGCGTGCATCAGTGTTGCTTTATGCCCTTGTGTAACAGTGTGACTCCCCCCTTCTCTCTCTCTCTGTGTATGTGTGTGTTGTTTGGGCAGGGCCATGTGAGAGAGACAGCAGTGTATTGAATAACTCCGAGCTCTCCCCTGTGGAATGGACCCCCTTATTGAATGGAGCGTTGTCTCCCAGGCCAAGCGCCGACCTTGATTTGGAGCCAGGAAACCCAACTGTCCCTGTCCATCAGTATGATGAGTCCAGCCGGGGATAAACCCAACGACCTGGCAGAGGGGGGTACAGGGGTACGGGATGAGGGGTTTGGTTAGTTTAGGACTGGGTAGAGGGTATTGGGGTATAGCACAGTAAAAGAGGAAGCAGGGTTAGCATACTAGGGAGAAATTTCTGGATTACAATCGTAAGATAAGATAAAGATGAAACTTTCTTGATCCCTGAGGGGAAGCGGGGTCATTTCAGTAGAAATAAAACGCAATAAAGAATAATAGAAAATGAAGGAAAATATGGCAAATGGGGAGCATTTGGAACTTCTAACTCCAAAAGTTTCACAAATTGGAAAAAGTGAATGAAAAAACAGTAACAGTAGTAAGAGTGGTAAGAGTATGACAAAAATGTTACACGCATTGTGAAGATGTGAAGAACATCAGCAGCAGACTATATCAGACAATAAACATGAATTAAAATATGACATGAAAATATATGGCTCCAGTGTACTGCTGTATGTTGAATGATATAGGCTCCATGCCAACATTTTCTACACTGAACAACAGTAGGCTCCATGCTAACATTTCTGCATAACTCCATGCTCCATGCTAACATTTTGAGTGATAGTTTGAACTGTACTAGCACAGCGCATTACTTAAATGTCACTTTGTAAGCATGCTGTTCAATAGCTATATTACTATGTGGCAAAGTAGTATTTAAAATGATTGAAAAATAAATGAATTCTGAACTGTGCTTGGTTTTGATTACAATGTTGTGTTACTGCTGTTTTTGAAAAGCAGTAGGTCACTTCAGGTCACCTCTTAGCTGTTGCAAAATCCCTGTAAATCACAGCCGAGAGTGTCTTTTGTTTAAATATAATGAACCATGACACGGACTAAGTCAGTTTACTAAAAGTGGAGCCGGCATGATATTGCTATGCAGTTTCAACTTGGGTGGGGAAGGAGGCATTTAGCTCAGAAAGACTGATTTACTTCCAAATCACTGCTTTATCTCAAAGAAAGGGACCTCTTATATGAAAAAACAAACAAACCCTAAAGCCACTGCTAGTTATTAGGCATTTGTGTGTGGGAGAATATGGAAGTGTGTGTTAGACACCATGTGTGGGTGTCTGTTTGTGCAGAGCTGCTGGTGTATGTCTGCTTTACTGTCAGCAAGCAGGCATACTTTCTGTGTGAAGGCTAAGCTGAGCAGCATCCTGGGAACCAAAAGTCCACTTCACTCACACACACACACACACACACACACACACAAACCGTCACTGACCATATATTTTTTCTTGTTACACTCATCTATATCCACCAGTCCTCAGGATAGTCGAGTGGTCTGAGTATGCGTTCCAATTGGCAACAACACAAGTCACCAGAAGTCCATTCATTTCCTATAATCATTCCTTTGTTAACACCATATTATAACGCACACACACACATATTCTCCCTCACACATGCACATAGCCCCACATACTGTCCAGCGGCCCAGACTAGACCAGACCAGTGTCAAGATCAACAGAGTGACTTGGCTTTTAACAGGAAGTGAGAGGTCAAAGGTGATCCTTTTGCACTGCGGGAGACGATGCACAGACCCCACTAAACACACACTGAGGAGGAGGGCTGCCGCTTATCATAGCAGCCACACCAATAGTACTGTAGTACACACACACACACACGCGCGCGCGCACACACACACACACACACACACACACACACACAGGCATATACAAATATTGACACAAATGTTCTGGCATACACAAACACACTATGTTTTGACTGATATGGGTTTTATTAGGCCGATATTTGCCAGAGTGTGTCTGTCTGTTATTGACACCCTACTGTACCAAAATTTGAGTAATTAACTGGGCACACAAAAGGTAAGTTATAATTGCATGTAGTTTACCGTTTGGTGTGTGTGGGTTTGCTTGTATGCACGGATGAGTAGGGTTGTATTCAGGTATGGATGGTAGAATTTACAGCAGCGGTATTTAGTGCAACTGTATTACGGTTCACTATCTTTAGCTATCATCATTTATTTGTGCTAGCTAGTTTGCTAATTGGGGGTTGCTGAAGGCAGAGCCAAGCCAAAGAAACACCTGTTAACTGCAATGCAATCCAAATTGAAAGTTAACTCCTCCCAGGACCGGACCACATGTAATAAATGCTGATGGGCTCTGCTGTCCTGTATGGAGGCGGCTGAACTGCAGAATTTATTTGGTGGCTAAAGTAAAAAGAGCAACAGACGGTAGGCAATGTTGCCAACGTCTCATGGTCGATTTCGTGGAATTTCGTGCTGGTTCACATACACGCTGACACGCATGCTAGGAATGTGGATTCAAGCTGCAGTAGCGGTCTGGCTTCAGCTTGCCTAGTCATGTTTCGGATTGAAGCTTGCCATTACCTAACTTCTCAGTATCTTCAAATTTGATGACATTCTTCTTTTTAATGTAAGGTTGAACCTCAAAGTTTACCCTAAAGATGTATCACAGCTGTAAGGGTATGGAATGAGTATAAAACACTATAAACTTTATGTTTTTCAGGCCAAAGCAACAATTACTACACACGTTGTAAAGTGTTAGCATCCACACCAGAAAGAGCTAGCTACTGCACCACACTCAGAGTTGATTTTGTTTGTGTTTTGGACATTAACCTTCATTAATGTCATTAGTATCACCTGTGTTTACCTGCTATTTCATGTCAAAATGGCTGCTGTGAAAAAGGTCTATTTTCTTTGGTGCCACATATTGGGTAAGGTGACCAATAGGCCAAACTCCCCATAGAAAGACAGTACCAGACTAACAGTAGTATTGATCAGTTCTTCAGTAAATACTATAATAAACCAATTATCACACCCATCATATCAGAGGAGAGTGATACCAAGTGGACCCGATCTGATTTTAAATACAAAGCCAATATCAGCCCTATATCGACATCTAGGCTTTACTCACACACACGCTGACGTCCTGTGTAAAACTCCCATCTCTCCATAGTGTAGTGTACATGTGACCTGAGGATCACTCCTCAGCTGTGGGTTTGTGGCTCTGCTGTGTTGTTATGCTGAAGGCCCTGGGATGATGGTGACCCAGCAACAGAATCCCTTTCAATGCCTCATGCTTGTTAGGAGTGCTTCCCTCTCCTGTTTGTTATTGCTATTGTCTTTTTTTCCAGTGCTGTAGCTTGATAAACTACTCTCATGGTGCATCTCAGGCCAGAGCTGTAATCATTCCCTGGCTTGCCAGTATATATATACTGCACTCTCTCAAATGCAGTACACACAAACACATATTGGCTCTTGCCCTCATCCTCTCTCTCAAGTGAGCCTTAAATCTCTTTGGATTCCCTCCCGTTTTTCCTTTCTTCCTCTTCGATATCACACGCATAAATGGTGTTTATAATACACACACACACACACACACCCATACATGCACACCTCACACATACACAAAGAGCCAGGGAGAACAAGAGCTGAAGAAGAAAAATGAGAAAGGGAGAAATTCCCATATTGAGGGGCTGGTTCCCAGCAGCAGCCGCTGTATTCCAGTCTTCGCTTCCAGGCTCCTTTTCCGGAGCCTTATGAAAACAGAGGGGGCGAAAGGGGGAGAATGTGAAAAATCTGCAGCATTCATACTGAAGACAATAATCTTGCAGGTATGAGGAAGGTGGGGAGGAAAAAAAAGATGAGGACCATCTACGGAGGAGGAATCCACAGTATGCATGCTCTTTAAAGTGGGTGTTGGGTGCCATAACTTCTCCGGCACATTGTCTCCCTGTCTGAGAACAGAAGGTGGATGGGGGTTGGTGCGTGGGAGGAAATAGGTGGCTGGCGGGCGGGCAGGCAGGGTGGGGTGTGGGGTGCTTGCGCCGGCAAAGTGTCCATTCCTTTCATGGAGAGCCAGAAAAAAACGCGCAGACGAAGAACAACAAGGAAGCGTGGGAGTCACAGGCACAGACAGCAATCCCTATGGAGGACCAGTGTTGTGACTGAGCTAACATTACACACACACATACACTTCCCAATCGCTCTTTCCTGTCTCCTTCTCCTCTTGTCTCGCTTTTCTCTCTCTCTCTCTCTCTCTCGCTCTCTCACACACACACACACACACACACACATACAGAAAGAGAGAGGCTCATTAGCTACGTTTCTGTCTAACTGTCAAATCAATTTTAAGTGAGATTTTGAAACGTTGCACAGCTTAAAATTAGGTACGTTTCCAGCAACTGAGTTGAAGTAAATTAAATAGGCTTCCTGAATGTAGGACTTGAAAAAGAAATGGGACATTTCATTTGTATGATCTTTGACATTACCTGTTGACATATTTCATGCTGTGTGAGGATGAAAACAAAGAAATAGAATTGGTAATAGCCATGGTCACGCCACCATATGGGCCCCTGGCATGTCAGCTATTTCAAGAGGTCATAGACAGATATTTACTGACAGCAGTCCAGTAATGAGACAGGTCAAAGTTTATGCCATTTTTTATTTGCCAGATGTGTTTGCATTGTATTTCTCTCACAATTTTATCACTGACACAAAACCTTTCTGCCTGAAGCAAAAGTTTTGATGTTGAGGAAATTCAAGCCAAATTCTGTCATTTCCATTCACCTTTTCAAAGCTGCTCCATCATAATTCTCATAAAAAGTTTTTGGATGGAAACCCAGGTAGTGGCAGCGTACATAAATAGAAAACTCCTGTCTGAGCGCTCAGTAGCCAACAAATTCTCTCAGCTGAAAACCGGATGTGTTGACACAAGCATACCCTGGTCTGCTTTCTCAATGACGAAACCTTTGACACCTGCCATTTGGTAACCTTAAGTGCCTTAAAGAATAGGCATTGGTATTTTTCAACCGAGCTTGCATTAAAATGTTGATTCCCATCATTCATAACTGTACATAGCACAACCTCACCACTAATTTTAGTAACAAAATCCACGGTTCAGTTCTCATCACAGTTTTGTGGTCACGGCTTTTGGTTTGGTTTGGTGTACATTGTTGTTGTTTTTTTTAATTTTTTAATTTTTTTTAAAAAATCAGTTATGTCATGTATTGTCATGTAAAACGTGAAAGAATGAGGCAGTTTGACATTTGATACATCATTAAAGCTGGGCGAAACATTGCTAGTTTTAACATGCCTTTCATTTATTTGGCAAAAATACTTAGCTTTAACAAGTGCTAAGAAAAAATAGTTATTCACTGTAACAAAAATACAGTGGAACTATTCTGGACTAAAATATAAAACCTAAACTACATTTATCAGTTGTGGTTCTAATCCCTTGTCTAGACTACAAGCATCATGTCAGCGGCACGCTTGCGAGACTGTTGCAACTGTCTATACCGGTTCCGTCTATTTGAAGCGCGCTTTTCAATGCATAAATCTGAGCAGCTAGCCTTTCTGTGTAGTGTGCAGTTTTCCTCTGATATGTGTGAGTACCTGATTGCACCTATTTTTCCATCAACACTGATGCATATGATTGACAATTTACACTGAATCTGCCCGAGAAGTATTTTCAAATTTTGATTGTAGCCATACGCTTTATTACATAGCCTATGGTTATACGGGACCGTCAAATAGACTCCCAAAACATGAGTGTAGAGTTTGAAATGACAAACAGCCTAGGTTGCAAAAGGTGGATAAATGATTGAATTCAGTGCCTTTTCATTAGGCATCACCTTGCGTTTACACGCGTAAAGTCAGAAAAATAGACTCAATGCGTAAATAAACACTTTGGGTCGCGTTTACACCACTGAGACGCAGCTGAGACGCGAGCCGCACGGAGCCAGTACAGACAGCTGTGTAGATTAAAACGAGAGCGTATCTGCTGCGTGAGACCCGCGAGTGAAAAACACAAGTCTAAAACACTTGCGGTCTAGTCAAGGGGTTACTCTGTTTAAAAGCAGCAGGGAGCGACTCTTTCCTTCTTGAACTGTCTATTGACACACTGGGGTGATGTCTCCGCAAGTGCCCTGACATGTTGGATGTGTTGCCGTTAGCATATGCAATACGTGTTGCACAGTGCTTGCACACAGTGGCCGTTTTATCCACCACTTTCTTACCACCGTCATAGGTAGTCATAGGTCACACGAAATCCAAAGTGCTCCCACACAGCAGATACAATACCACAGGGGCATCCTCTAACTCTGACTGTTTGTCCTCTCCGCTCACCATATCTGCAACACACACGCCTCCACAACTGTCCTGATACGCGTCTTCGCCTCACGTTGCGCATGCGCATGAGTGAAACTGAACACATGCTTCAAACTAAGGAAAGATAAAAAAGAAAAAAACATATGAACCAAACGACACGCGCTCAAGTCAGGTGAATCGAACGGTTTGGATTTTTTTCCTTAACCCTTTCCATCCCTAGTAGATAGTATAACTTAGCCAAGCCAGCAGCAGAACGGTGTGGATGTATACAAAGCAGCCCTGTTGGACTGTACTGAGGGTCAGTAATGTGCTGCAACAAAGACTCTCGTCACTAAAGCTAACAGTGAGGTTGGTCTATATACAGTTGTAAATAATGGGAATCAACATTTTTATATGGCCTTGGTTGAAAAATACCAACTCTAACTATTAAGGTACCTTTGGTGCATTACCATTACCTTTGGTGCATAGAGGTCTTGCACACTCTGGCAAGACCTCTATTTATTTGAGTGAAACATGTCAAAGCTTCACTTTTGACATTTACTTCATTATATTTTTAAAATTTGAAAGGCCTGAAAGAACTTTGGTCAGTTGAAGAAAGAAAACAGTTCCTCCATGAAACCATTACTATGAGTCTCTGACCTGTGGCCCATGTCTGTGTTTTCAGTAAATTAATTTCTTTCCTGCACAGGGCATTTTATTTGGGTGCCTGAAACCACCAATCACATCTTAGCATTACTACAAACAACCAATCATAGATGTTACAAGTAATTGTGATATGGATTTCAAGTCATAGCGCCCAGCCCTACTCGATGACTTCTCACAGATCCAATTCCTTTGAAGCCCAGAGTTATTACATTTTCAAATTTGTACAAAGAAATAGCAATTATTATATTTGACCCTTTATCTTAGATCCCTAAAATCCACTAGCCTCTCTAGTGTTAATGAATGAATATGCTTTAGGACACAATAATTATATTTCATCTTTTTTTTTAATGGAGACTCTACAAGAAAACTATTTAACCTAGGACAAACATGATCCAGATCTCTGTCATCAAATTATTCCATATCACTGCCATCTCATCATGTCAACTTTTCAGGATATATAAAAACAGCCTCACTTTTAGCTTGCTGTCTATGCATTTCTAAGTTGATTTAATGGGATTTGCCCAAGGTTTGCAGAATTTTCTCAACCCACATGGAAACCACCAAATTGGAGTAGTGAGGTGCACCACATGACAATAACAATATTCTTCAACAGGGCTAACTTTTTGTAGCCTGCCCTAAGAAAAGTCTGTCAAGGGTCAAAGAAGCACAACAATACATACTCTCTGCACATTATAAAAGCTCATAAAGGCAGTTTATATTAACAAGAGTTTCCTGTCTCAAGTACAAAAGTTTCCCTCACTGAGCCACAATGGTTTCCTGGCCTGTAGCCTTTCCTTCACTGCTGCTCCGTTTATCAGTGAAAAGAGAGAAACAGAGGAAGGGAAGAGGAAGACACGGTTTAGGAGAGATAGGGCTGGAGAGGGCAAAAGAAAATGTAAAAGGGAATTTAAAAAAAAAGTATATGAAAAGAAGGGAACGCACAGGAAAAGATATATCCCAGTCCAGTTGAAAGAGCCCAAAGTAGGCCAAATAACTCAGACTTGTGTAAAAGCGTCAGCATTGGTGCCAGTTTGATGCCATGTTCAGAACTGAAGCCATGGCTAAAATGCTCAGCTGTGGCATCAGTTTTTTCTTTGGTATTAAGCAATCTTTGCTGTGGCATTTTTGTCAAACAAGCTGGCACTCTTTTCTTTTGTATGTTTTGTTTTTCTCTGTCTAGTGGTTATCACTACTCATGCTAACTACTGCTGTTCTTCTAATTATTCCAATCATATGGAGAGTTGCATAATGGACATTTGTATAAAAATGGCATGGATTATTATTATGAAGATGCTAAATATCTGAAAAAATGTAGCTACCTTCAGCTGCCACGTGGTTTTCATGCACATGTACTTACACATAATATACATATACATTATACATATATGTATACATTATGCACATGTACATCCCCTTCAGGTCTAAATTACTGTAATACTGAATATTGTCTACTGGACTGTCGATCAGCACTTTACACCTCTCACCGGTTACTTCAGGGTTAATTTACTGTTAATTACGGTTAATCTACCTTTGTACAATACATTTTTGTAATAATGATGTTCTTACTGGTTTCTGCCTGTCTGTTGATTATACTGTGCATTTATTATCATTCCTCTTATTATTTATTTATTTATTTATTTATTTATTTATTTATTTATTTATTACCATTTGCACACTTTCCATTTGCACATTTTACCATTATTGTTATTATTGCTATGATATTTTTATTGTAGTTTTTTTTTTTTTTGTAGGGAATCTTTTCTGAATCTGAATCTTCAATCCAACATTGTTGGTACTGAACTTCAAAAACCCATATGGAACCCTACTGGATGGACACAAAGACTGACTGCCTGCAGAGTCAGAGAGAAACAGCAAAGATGAAGGAATGCAAGAAAAAGGCATCTCTAGAAAAAGAGAATCCAGCATTGTAGCATGTGGAGCATATCTCATACTGTATCTGAAATAGCAGCCAACAATGGACGTGCAGACACCTGCTTCAGTATGAACCCAATACCACCTTGCCTTTTCTCTCCTGAGAAAAGGCAAAGCCTACCCACCGTACTGTACATGGTAGGTACAAATCGTCCTGTTCTGCAGGCTTGCGCGACTTTGAAAAGGAGACCTCTACGCCTCTATTGTCTGATAATTCATTCACAAAATACAAAGGAAGTGAGAGTCATTTGGCAATAAAACCAAGCGTGGTGGTGTTGGTTCGTGTCAGAGAGCTGGCTATTGTCTTAGGGCGTTTTCACACCTGAGTCCTGTGGTGCGGATACATCAAACCCTGGAGCATTTCCTATGCAAGTTCATTTTGTTTGGGCATGCGTGAAAACAGCAATCCAGCTGGGGTGCGGACCAAAACAAGCATGCCAAGTCCACCTGGAGAGGGTGGTGTCAGGACACTTTCAGACCAAGTCTGGAATGGTTTGATTGCAATGAGAACACAATCCGTATCAATGGACTCACTGAAGCCATGCATGGGGAGAAGCTAAAAAGAACTTGTGTTGAGATGATAATTATGTGTTGATCTGAAATATCACATAACCAAGCTTACCTTGGTTAGTTGGTACCTACTGAGGTGTCCTGATGCAGTAAAATTGGAACTGGTGCCATGATGCAACCACGCTGATGTCAGTCACAATCAAGCTCCATTTTCGGTGATTGATTCTTTGGAGTTTTCCCACATAAAAATTCCAGATTTCAAATGTTAGTCCACTTGTAAATGCTGCTGCATGAACACATACCAAAACTCAAGGCAAGTACAACATTGTGACATAAATTGGCCCCTGTTTCGGATCAAGGCAATCAAACTACAAGTGTGAAAACAACCGTAAAGTGGCTGCTGTGATCTTTTATGCTCTATACTGTACTATTACACTTCTGTGTTACTGTGGCTCTTGTAACTATTAAGTTCTAATCATGTCTTACATGCTGAATTACCAGAGCCTTCATGAATGTACATTCATAAAGGTTCTGGTACTTCAGCATGTAAGACAGTTATGAAAATCAAGCCACCTGTTTGCTGGTATTTGCACTTTTGACCCCTTGTCCATTTTCCCCCACAAACGTTTCTGCTTGTATTTGGATGTTTGGTAGTGTGCAGGTTCCCTCCTTTTCCTCCTCATTCTGTGGTGTCAACAAGTGCATGGATGTCAAAGTGAGTTCATGTGCAAAGGTGTGTGCCTGTTTGTGGGCATGCAGGTATGGATATGTATTTGTGCACAGGGAAGTTGTGTCAGGTTAGAGTTGATCTGACAGCTGGGTAACATTAACCCCATCTCCTTTCTCAACTTAAAGTGGTAATATGTGAGAGTCTTGTTTTTGGTTTTTTTTTTTTTTTGGTCTAAATATTTCATGCCAAGTGCTTTTTGCTGTGGTTTTTCAGCACTACACATCACAGACACCACTTGTCAGTGTGACAGTGTGTGCAGTACTACTACTAAGTCTTTTTCCTTGGATTGACTTCTGTTCATTTTCTATTGTCTGTTCAGTCACAGTGGTTATCACTGCTCATGCTAACTACCCAGTTATTCTTCTTTTAATCCAAAGAAATGGGAAAGTTTTCCATAGAAACTATGGAAAATTTGGGGTTGATTGAACTAAGAACTCAAATGAAACGGTTTGCACGTCAATGCAGTTTTACATAGTGCAAGTTTAAATTGCATACCTTCCTGAGATTTGCTAGATGCTAGACACTAGGCACATGGAAATGTTTTAATTAAAGGGACATATGGGTTTTTGAGAAACTCTACATAGAAACCTATCAGCGTGGTTTGCTAATTAATATAAAATGGCTCAACAATTACTTGGCTGTGGCTTTCAAAACTCACTTTCTGGCTCTTACTGTGTTTTGGAACAAAGACTTCACACCCATGGGAATTTCAAGACACTGCCCTGCTATATAATGCCTTCACTATAGATCTTTGTTGGATCTCTGCGTTATAGCTTTCTTAGTTGGTCACCAATATAGGTTGATAGCTGATATTAAATTATCTAATGCATGCCCCTTTAACTGGTTAAAGAGTTGAAACACTTCTGTGTCACATCAGCTGGTAATAAAGAGTAAAAACAAAAATGAATTTATTTGGAAATATTTTTGATTATTACTTTGCCTATTACATTATCTACATAAACACTCTCTTCTTGCCTTCATGTCTCCTTGTTCCCCTGCTTCCTCTTAAACAATCTATGTCTCTCTACCTTTGCATCTTAAAATTCCTTCCCTTCCCATTGACATGTGATATCTCCAGTGAGGTAAACAAGAATTTTCACTGCCTGCACTGTCGCTTTGATAGCATACCACTAATCTCACTTGTGGAAAGTATGACAGTGCCATTCTGGGAACAGTGCGGGATCCAAAAAATACCATCTAACATTACAGATGTACAGTATGGCTTTTAGTAGGGTGCTAGGTTCAGTGGACGCAGGCCTTCTTGGCTGCTGTGTTACTACAGGGAGGGACGCACTTGTTAGATATAAATTCTAATAAGGCCATATAAACCACATGGAGCAGGAATTAGAGACATGCAGATTGGAATGTAATCCAGAAAGAGAGGGACATGAGTAGGGATGGAGGGAGAGAAGAAACAGAGGAGAGAATTGTATACTTACTGCAGGACTTCACTTTGAATTCAAAAGAAAAAAACGTGGCATCCTTCAATCCCCCCTTAAACCCCCGCAGACATCCTTACTGTAAGTCCCAGCACCTCCACTGTGCTCTCACTGGCTCTACATTACAGTATGGACTCCTAGTTCATCGAGGCTGAGGTCAATGTAATGAGGGAATGGAAAAACTGACTTGTCCCTTTCATTTTCTCTCATTCTTTCTTTCATTTTAACTATGATGAATTTAACATGTTGAAGATCATGAAATCCAACCGAACATGAAAAGCCTGCCCACAATGGCCATAGTTTCCAGGTTTGTTAACTCAGTTGAGTAACTTTCCCAAAGCGTTTGAAATGGATCCATCTGCGATAAGTGTAGCTGCACTTCCTTCTGCAATCTGATGGCCATGGCTGGTCTGCCACGCTTCTGCAGTTTCCATTTCCTGTCAAACTCGGCCTACATTCTCACCAATAATGAAAAGAAAACTTCCAGCCTGGATTGGTGAGGCAGTTTCCCACACTGAAATGATTGTATCCATTCACTCTCTGTTACAGTGAGGCAAGACACCACTTACACGTAACACGTGAGTTTGTCAAGTGTGTGCGGTGATCTGGATGTTGGCTCAGTTTCTCATCGCTAATATGTTCCATCTCAGTGCTATGTCCTTTTCTATGTGAGGCAGATCCTTGAAGTGTTTGACCAAGATGGTTTTTAAAGTCCATTGCCAATGCCGATACTTTTGGACTAAGACTGCTGTTTTTTTGTAGATATTCAATATCTAAATTTGACAATTTAATACTCAAAAATGTAAGCCTTTGGTAGGAGGGCTATTTTTGTGCATTTATGCTAAAACTCTCAATGAAACCCAGGGTAATTAAACTCTTTTAAGTGGGTCAGCAGCTTCTTAAGACAGATTTAGGCTGGTTTCTCTGCACGTTTTACAAACTGTTGTACCAAGGAGAAAAGTGAAAAAAATGGATGAGGGCGGCTGCCTTACTCTATTTATTTGAAGCATGGTAGTATTCAGTTATCATTAAGGGTAGATGAAGACAGACAGACAGATGCTGTCTGTCACACAGCACTAGCTAGGTGTGTAGCATCAACTGTTGCTGTAGCTGAAGTTACTACAGTCATGGAATAATCTGAAGAACTAACCCCCAAATTCCACCAGATGCGTCTCCGTTGCGTCTCCGCTGTGTTGCGGACGCCGGAGCTGATAGCTTCCATTGTAGTCAATGAGAGCACTCCCACCAGATGCGTGTCCGTTGCGTCTCCGTTGCGTGTCAGCTGCGTCCCAGATGCGGCTCGGCGCACTGCTCCGCAGCAGATACGCAGAAGGTCTATTTTGACGGAAGCCGCATCAATTTCAACAGACTAGATCGATCCAGACAGGAAATTGCACTGTGTATCCAAAATAAAATGCGTAGAACATCCGGTCGAATTTTCAAAATAAAACACAATTTGCAGACCCCCGGAGTAAACACTCGGTCAGAAGTCAATAGTTGGTCATCGACAAGACATCATGGATTACGAGAGATTTATTTTGGAAGTGGAGAAGCACAGGATCATCTAAGATCCTTTTTATAAGGATAACATCAGAAACGAGAAGGCATGGGCCTTGATTACAGCAGTTTTTGGAGTGGATGGTGTCCAAGTCCGAGGCCATGCTTCTCTGTAGGAAAAAGGTAGTTTGTAGTTTGATTTGGGAATGAGGTGCTGCCT
>OMLF01021608.1:45626-58716 GCA_900302615.1 Holocentrus rufus | reverse complement strand
GGATTGACTCATGCTTGTTTCTGTTTTAGATCTTAAATAGAAATAAAGCCTGCTCTACACTCTGTCTGACTCCAGATCATCATTTTTGCAGTTTCCAGTTTTTCATTATTTTGAGTTTTTGGGTACTAACTTAGAAAGAGATTTGCAGCTATCTGGCCTTGACTGTGGACAGCTTTTTGCCACTACACGTCTTGCTCGCAACAAGCTTGTTTATTAGATGTGAGAGGCATCATGTCAAATCAAATGGATTTTGACCATAGACTGTATATAAAGATGGACGACATGACGGCTCCCTGACAGTGAAGCCAAAACGTCTCGATCGCCCCCTGGTGGCTGGCTGCAGTATAGGTCATAAGCCCCGCCCCCTCCATGTTAGCGGATGGGACATGGGCCAAACTAAAAAATCAAACTACACGTCAAAAAAATTTTTCCCAAAGATGGTTCCTGTCATTTCAGGTAGTTCTTATCACGCTGATGCATGTTCAAGTGTTCATTTTTCTGATCAGTTTGGTTTTCATTAGTTATTTAATGCTATAAAAAGGGGATGTGACATCTGTGATTGACAGCTGCTCTGAGTGAAGCTGTCGCGGAGCCGGCACCTGTGGACTTCTGCTCGGGAAGTGTATGTGGGAATGTAGAGAGGACATGAACGCTAACTTTCCATAACCTTGACTTTTAGTTGTTGTATCTATCATCAACAAGCCTTCAGTCATAGTGCAACGAGTGGCAATGACGGTTAAGATTGGAGCTGCTAGGCTAGCTCAAAACTTCAGGAGGCGTGTGCGATTCAGTCGGGAGATATGGGCGGGACCTTCGTATTCCCCGACGTCTACTGCGCAGACTCTGGCTCCAAATGACGTCACCAGGGCAAGATGGCAGCGCTCATAAACGCGATATTTTGGCTTCACTTTTATACAGTGGGAGGAAGTGGAGACACGTCGTCCATCTTTATGTACAGTCTATGGTTTCTGCAGTGGTCCAGTCTGTGGACCATTACAATGAGCAATGATGTGGAGAGAATATCTAACAAGGTCACCACCTGTAGTAACTATTCTGTTGAGAGAGGAAAAAATTCTCCCCAAGTCTCCCGAAATTGGCAAGTTGGAGTTGACTTGGCTTTTAAAAGAGAATTTGAGTTCATTGTTAGCTGCTGTGATGCAAATTACCTAAACTTGAAAATTGGCAAAACTTCAAAGTTACCTATTGATTTTAGAAGAAAGACGAATGCAGTCACTCCTGTGGTAATTACAGGTCAGCAAGTGGTGATAGTCCAGTTTCGTAAATATATTGGCATCCATCTGGATAATAAACTGAATTGGAAAGAAAACACCAATGCCATGCTCAAGAAGGCCAAGTCTTGATTATTTTTCCTTTTCATTTGATGTGAGCAGGAAGTTTTTGCATTTCCCATCCAGGCTTTTAAGCAAGTGTTTTTTTTTAAATGCCGTGCTGTGCTGAGGGGGAGCATCACAGTGGATGATGGAAATAGGATCAACAAGCTGATCAAAAAGGCAGGTTCTGTTATTGGCCTGAACTCAGACTCCCCGGAGGTTTCTCTGGAAAGGTAACTGTTGTGCAGGATGAAGGCCTTCCTTTCCGAGCTATTTTCGTGGTCTTCGAAGTGTATTCAGTGAATATCTGTTGATAGCTACTTGTTCCACTGAGAGATTAAGAAACCCTTCTGTTTTTGTAGCTGTCAAATGCTTTAATGAAGGCTTGTAAAGTCTAAAATACCTAAGCAAATTCTGGTAGATAGATTCAGTAAATGAATCCCAAATCTAATTGTGGTTTCATGGTGATTATATGCTGCGTTCTGTAGGTGTGCTGATTTAAGTGCTGAAATTAAGGACACCAATTCTGCGCAGCGTTGATTGTTCTAATATGCACACTGCTTGATTTCCACTCTTTTGTGTTTGTGTTCCTGAGTGTGTGTTGGCTACAAAAGTTTCCCACATGGGGATTAATAAAGGAAATCAAATCAAAATCAAAACATTGCAAGGGGAACATGTTGAGGCAATATCAATTGGCATTCACGGGATTTTGTCACGACACTTGTTTGTTGTAAGCAACAATGAGAGGCAGTGTTATCCTGATTCTACCAAAATCACTACATTTCAAGCCTGCTGGAAACAATGGCCCCCTTTTTCCATTGTCTGAAGTGTTGACCATGACTCACCAAATTAAAGTGGAAGCCTTTGCTTTTTTTTTTTTTTTACATCTTTGGTACCAAAGATGTTTTAGAAAAACAAAAGCTTTCCTAAACTGTATATAGGCTGAATCATCTGAACATTATACTATATCAGTCAATAATGGAAAACCGCAAACTATATTTATTAATTTGAAAATGCTGCAGACGATAAAGATGTCCATCTAGCAAGCAGGCGGGCAATCTCTTTTGTGTTCTGATTGTGTCAGTCATCTTCTCTTGGTCAATCATTCCTCGTTGCTGGAGTGTCAAGAGTAATTATACAATCAGAATTGTGAATTCAAACAGTGGCAGCTGGTGGCCATTTGGCTCATCATGGATAATAATACAGCCAGGCAACGCCAACAAACATGGCTCGCTCCTGCTTGATTTAAAAAAGGTTTCGGACAGTCGGACCGAAGCCGTCCTCCTCATTACTGCCTCTGCGATGTCGGCTACATCAAAGAAGCTGCCCAAACTAGATTCCTTTCTTTCAGGGAAAAGAAGGGTCCAGTTAGGGTGAGCCAAGGCGTTGACTAGGATGAGGAATAATGCCAAGTAATCCATTCTTTCAAAATGAGCCAGATGGACAGAACCCAGTCATAAGTTCTCTTTAATAATCTAAGGCAGAGCAGGCGAATCCAAGATTTATTATTCTGGCCAGCTGGCTGGGGATGCCAGGTAGGGTCAGATGGAGCGGCTTTATAATGCTACGACCTGGAAGAGGCTTTTCATTGAGACATAGATATAAGGAGAGACAAGAGATAGAAAGACAAAGTGACAAAGTAAGACATGAGTGGTTCAGAGAGACAGAGGGGCGAAGAGACAAATATTCCGTTCAGACAGCAGGCGAACCCCGCTCGTTTTTCAAGTGTGATCTTTAAGGCTCACCCTGTAATTTACAATGAGATGATTACAAGTGTAATCGTTTGCTGCCAGGTTGTCACAGGTTGTCAGGCTCGGTACGCATGCTGAAAAACATTCAGACATGCAAAAAAAAAAAAAAAACTGTCTTGAGCTGCTTGTCTCAACATAGAGATTGAGAGAAAAAAAAAACAAGAGAGAGACAGGAAAATGAGACAAAGAGAAAGACAGAGAGCACACAGCACAGACAGCATGGGAAGACAGACAGAGAGAGACGGAGAGATCCTCCTATTAGGGAGTTTTGTTCCCAGCTGAAAGTGGGTCACCAAGGGCCGGAGGTTAAAACTGTGACAGCCGCTCTCTGCTTGGTTCTGTAAGACCTCTTCTTTTTAACCGAGAGAGAGAGAGAGAGAGTGAGAAAAAGAGCGACTTTTGTGAAATTGATTTCTAACAGAACGAGGGAGCGAGTAAGAAAGAAAAGTGGAGCACAGAGAGGAAGCAAGACAAAGAGCGAGAGGTAAAGAAAGCGCCGGAGAAAGTGGAGGTGTAGAAAAACAAAAGAGGGGATTTTTTTTAAAGTATAATAGCAAGAGAGGAGAGTAGAGTGAAGACATTATGTAAATGAAATAGTTTTAGTTTGTGAAATAAATGGAGTGAGTTATGCTTCACCTAACCTCTGGGCACTTTCCACTTTTTTTCTTTTTTTCCTTTTTTTTTAAGTGTGTTTATATAACTTTCCCTTTGTACGGGTGTAGGTCAAATAAGCCTGCTGAAACAACTTTTCAACACCTGATAATTCAGCTTTTTGAAATTTCATATTACTGAAGAAAGTAATCAAATGAAGTAAAGAAAATAACCCTGAAGGTAATGCACTTTGAATTACAACACCTCTATAGAAAGCTCATTATATGTGAATTAACTGAAATGAGAAGTAGGCACAAATACAGTCTGGAACATATAGGTGCTGCTGTATAGCCTGCAAAAAAAAATGTCATTAACATTTCAGGGGTGGAAAACACCTAATTAAAAAAAATCCGAACATACTTCTAGGCGTGAAAGCAGACAAGTACAAGAACTGTGCAACAAAGTATGATGACAGAAACAAGGGTGAGTCATTTCTACAGACCGACAACGAGGCAGAGCTCATACTGAAAATGACAAATACAAATGTTTCATAGTAGCAGAGAATGTTGAAAGACTGTCTCTGTGATTTTTTTTTTTTTTTTAAGAACAAAACATACTGTGGTGGACAAGGAGACCAAGAAGAACAGTAACATTTTCAATCAAAACTAGGTGAAAACCCAGTATATGGCTGGACCTGGTATGATCAATATGCAAAATTGTGGCCACTTTGTTACAGGGGTAGTCAGTGGGAGTGTCTGCAATCTTAATTTCTGGATATTAAATGTTCATCTGCAATTTTCTGTAGTGGTCCCATTAATATTTGTTGTGAAAGTGTACCGAAGTGGCATATCACATGACATGGTTAAGCTACGTTTGAATTTAAAAAAATAAATGAAATAAAAGGTTATGAATGCAGTGGGAAGAACGATACTTTCCTCTCATATCTGTAAAGTTTTGATTTGTAAGAGATTGCCTTTCTCTTTCCTCTGTTTCTATTTGCAGATGTCTCGCTCTGTCTCTTTTTTTTTTCACGATGTATTGAGTGTTTTGTCAGAGTGATCATTATTTGGCATGTTCTAACTGTGCGCTCTCCCTCACGCCTCTTGGCACATGTAGAGCCGTTTTCTCTCCTGCTGGACTGTTACAGTGTGGAACCATATTTGATTTTAAAGAGAATAATAATGAATCAAATGACACTCAGAAATAATAAATAGTAGAGTTTGGTAATTATTCAGGATATACAGTTTATACACAGTGAAAGGTATGAGTCAAGTCAAGACAGGCCAATTATATTTATATAGCACCAAATCATAACACAAGTTATCTCTGGGCAGGTTTCATATTGTGCAGGTCTAGACTTTACTATTTACAGGTTTATTTACAGAGATCCAACATTCCCCCATGAGCAAGCAGTTGGCGTCTGTGGCAAGGGGAAACTCCCCTTTAACAGGAAGAAACCTCGAGCAGAACCCGGCATATATGCTATTCCTGGCGTGCGATAAATTTGGAACGAGCTGCAGTGAATGAGCAGAACCACAGCGCTGATTCATTCTGAAAGAGCAACGGAAACTCCGACATTCGGCTGACCAATTACTGCACGGCCACTTCTGTGTTTACTAATGACCAGTCATGTAATTTCATCAGTCAGTCAGTCAGTAACAGACATATATCGGACTGGCCCCGCCATTTGCAGTCCAGCCAAAAAACAAAACCATGTTGATGTGGCCTCATCCACACATGATGAAGACCATGTGTGAAACCCTGTTACTACATTAAATATTGATGGACTGAGAAGGTCTTTGACTCAAACTACCATGTTATCCTTCTCTAATTAATGGCTTGGTCTTAGCAGAGGATGGTTTTGATCAATCAACCGGTTATGGCCCAGCACACCATTCTGCTCTCAACTATTACACTGTGACTCAAAACCACCGTTCCTAGGCTAGGAGACCAGTGCCTCATGCACACGCCTCAAAAGGCTTCAATGTCCCAAGTTACACCCATGCGTTTTCATTGCTGACATTTTATAATGCAATTTAAATTGATTTGGCTAGGCCTCAGCATCATGTAACCTCAGCTTGAGGCGGGCCAGCAACATCAATTCTCAACAGCAGAAGCAAATTTAAATGCAAGATACCTGCAGGACACCAACAATATGAAACACTGCACAGAAAACAACCCAGGGTGGTAAAATGCAAAAGGCGGCATCCCCAGTGTAAATCGTTGTGTTTACCATGCATGAGTCTTTGTCCTGCTTGTTAGCCTTTGACAAATGTTTTGAGTGGTGAGTGGATGACATTCACAGCCTCAGGTAATCAATGACTGGCTTCCTCATTACCATCGCAATTCGAAGAATGGACTATTATGGCTGCATACGCGCGCACACGCACACACACGCGCCCTCAAACATAAGTGCACACACACAACCAAACAAATGCACGCGTCCTTTACTCCAACATGCACGCCCGCTTACACAAACACAAAGAAGCACACACACGTGCACGCTTGCCAGGCGGCTATTCTAATTATAGGAAGTGTAATCATTCATGGTAGCCAAGCCAGAGCTAAACCTGTCGCCAATTAATTCAAAAACAATTTTAATTAATGTGATAAATATTTAAATTGCTTCTGGGAGATTTGTATTGTAGTTTGCTCTGCTTTTGGTCTCCTCTCCCTGCCCCGCGCTCTCTCATGTCCCTCCCTTTCTTGCTCTCTCCATCTTTCATCTCCGCGTCTTTCTTTCCCTCTTTCTCTCTGTTTTCTTATATCTCTTCCTTCTTTGTCTTGTTATTCTTTCCTTGTTTCTCTCAATCCTCTCTCTCTCTCTCTCTCTCGCTCTCTCTCTCTCAGCCTCTTCTGGGGATGAGGATTACCTCTCTGCCAGACGGCCCAGTATTTCCCACGTGGAAATTGGAGCATTCACTACTTCAATTGGCCCACTCCTGTTGATTCCCATTTAAGTCCCCTTGCTTTCTCTTGCGCTCGACCCCCCCAACACGCCCTTGTTCATTCCTGGCGAACGCTTCCCGGGCGCCCACCCAAACTCTCTCTGTGAGCTAGCAAACCCTGCATATGTCCTCCTGTGTGGGGGAATTAGAGAGAAAATTGCATTTGTGTCGAGAGGGATGATCCGTCTGAGGCACTGTTGTTCCTTTTCCATTCGTGAAATACATCTCCATTGATTGCCAGTGTGTTTACTGTAAGGCCAATTGTGCTCGCCCTCCGCCGCTTCCAGTAATAAGCAAAGATGTGTCCCATTATGAGTCCACTCAGACTGTAGATTCAAAAAAATGCCTGGCTGGTTTTTGACTGGTTTGGAAATGGGAAAGACAAATGAGACGGAAGTTTGTACCCGAGCCCATAATGATATTACAGTTCCACTTAGCCACTGCTTCCCCAAATCAAAGAAACCCTTAATTCATTTATGTACTGTACATAAAACTTTTATTTTTTTGTAAGGCACATAAAACTGCTGTATGACTTCAGTATGTTTCCTTTAGGATGTTTTTTTTTGTAGAGCGCTTTTATGACCAACAGTTACAGAGGATAAAAAGATGATTAGTTCTATTATTTCATTCATTTCCCCTTTTAATCTCACCCTCTCCATAAACCCCCCTACCCATAAAGCTGCCAATAGACTTGTTCTTGCTCTTCAATCTCTAAAAGTTGACCACTCTTTCATTTCCTTATCCATTCCCCTTCCCTATGAACCCAACTGGTCCTTAACGTCCTTCCGATCCACCAATTCCTCCAACTAAACATCTGTACCTAAAGCGTCTTCATCATTTCTCAACATCGTCATTTCTCCTGGGCATCTGTCTCAGTCTCTCCACCCACTACTTCAATGCCACCAAGCCTTGTAAATTGAATACACAAGGCTTTGAGTAGCTGAGAGGAACTTCTCCCTCTTCTGCTAAATCAAACTTGTGCCCCTCCACTCACCCACCTGCCTCTAATCCCCAGAAACTATCTTCAATTTACCTGCTCCTCCCTCCTGTCTTTTTACTGACAGTGTCAACTATCAGACTGTTAGTCCTAGACTGTTAGGTCCTAAAATAGGATATCACACTTCAGAAATGGGCACACACAACTGACAAGTTAACCAAAACTGATTAGAGCTGTAAGGGGGGAGAGAGAGAGAGACATCACATACAGGTGATAGAATCTGTCATGGATGGCTGAGCATAGAGACAGTTCTTTATTCACAGTTGACAAAGAGAAAAGCATTCGGTCCTATGAAGAGTTAGACAAAGACTTGCTGTCTTAGTCTTGAATTCTTCTGTTAGTACCTTTGTGCAAATGCTTTGAGTGTGTATCAGTCTGTCATTCGCGTCTTCTCAGTCTGGAGTACATAGCTAAACTGCAAGATCAAGATAAGTCGGAAAATGTCCTAGTAGGATGAGCAAAAACCTTTTGAAGATCATACAACAAAAACATGTAACAAATGTTCTAGAGCAGATTTGAACCTATTTATCTGCAGGGTTCAAGGTCGATTTTTTTTCACTGGGTCATAAAACTACTGGCGCCTAGACAGTTTTCACTGGCCTAAATAAAAATGGATTTCTTTAAAGTCAGCTGTAATAAAGATAGAACAAAAATTAGGTTGAATTTGCCGTCTTTAGGTCCTGTAAGAATGGTCCCCAAAGGTCCTCAGAAATGATCATGGCAAGCTTTAAGAGACATGGATATCAATATGTATGCAGAGAGATCACGGACTTTCCGAATTACTCAAATAAATAACAGAGTTATTCGATTTTTTTCTTTCAGTGGCATCATGGTGTTGGATGTATTTTCAGCAGAAATGATGCTACTGAATGACTACAGAAATACTACCGGAATACTATAAGCTATAAGCAGAAGGAGGCAGCCTGTTTTATCTTATGTTTTTTAGCACTGGTCTGACCAGGCAAGTGAGCTGTCATGTTAACTGACCAGATGTGACTTACTACTCGTGCAACAGTTACTGTTGTTGAAGTTGAGCCACCAGGAGAGACAGTGATTGGTAAATAAAATGAATAAAGGAATTTGTTCTATTCCTGGCATCATGTTCTCTAGCCCTCCTGCCTCCCCTGCTTAATGTCTCTCTGCCTCCCCCAGATAAAGTCCTTAAAACCCACCAGCAGGCTAACATAGAGTACTGGCCTCTTGATCCCATCCTTTGCTCCCTCTATCAGAACATTGCTGTTGATCTGTTCCCCTTCCTGATGACTATTATCACCTCCTCACTGACATCTGGCTATACACCATCTGCTAGAGTCATTCATCCCCTCAAGAAAATTACCTTCGACTCATCTGATGCCACAAACTACAGACCAGCCTCGCTCCTTTCTGTTTATCCAGACCTCTTGAATGTGGTACTCCTAATTAACTCTATCAGCCTCTTGGACTCTAACCAGTCTGGCTTCAAGATCGCCCATTCAACTGAGACTGAAGAACTGTGCTGGAGCTGCTTCTCTCTCTTCAGTCTTCAAGTCCATTTGACCTCCTTGTTACTCTCTGCAGTCCTTACCCCTCTAGTTCTGTCTGTAGCTGTTGACACTGTTAACCACAAGATGCTACTTGCCGACTTGGGGGATCATGGAGAATCCTCTCATGACTCGCCCTTCCATCTGTCAGACCGTGCTTATCAGGCATCATGAAGAGGAACTCTCCACGGTCTTCATCAAAAGGTCCTCTTGACCAGGGTCCCCCAGAATTAAGTCTTGGGCCCTACTCCCATCTCTCTATTTGCTTTATTGGTTGGCACTGTCATTAGATCTTACAGCTCCTCCTATCAATGCTTTGCCCAACAGAAACAACTCCTCTCTTCTGTCCTTGTATCACTCACATCTGCAGTTGGATGTCTGCACGCCACTGCAAACTCACTCTGAAAAAGACAGCTCTTTTTTCCTGTAAAGTATTTTCTCTCTCGATCACTATTGACAAGACTACTCCTTCCCGGACTGCCAAGAATCTTGGTCTGACTCTAGGGAACTGACATGTGAGGTGCATATTGCAGCCATAACTCTATCCTGCAGGTTTACACTCTACAGCATCCACTGAGGAAGACATGTCCTCACCAGAGACTCAGTACTGAGCTTTAGTTATCTCCTGTCTGGCCTACTGCAACTCCCTCCTGGCTGAGAAACTCCCTCCAGCCTCTCCAATAAATCCAAGATGCTGCATTATGCCTTATCTCCAACCTCTTCATACTATCTTATGTATCCTTACTCTTCCATCCCTGGCTGCCTGTGGCTATTAGTATCACATTCAGAGCCCTGGTACTAGTTCACGAGGCTGCAAAGGGTTCTGCACCTCCATACCTTGAACTCTGCTCCTGTTCTGGCAATGCTGAACTGTCTGCTCAGTGCCTCTATTTAGCTGGATTTGCATTCAGAAGTTAGGGAAGTTTGCTACACATATCAGCATGTTACAGAAGGGATTTGTTTGGGTTCTAAGCTGTCCTATTTTTAGCCCTTTTCGACTATCAAGGGTCAGCCAGAACTTTCCATGACCTAGGCCTTTTCATAACCCGTGAAGTTCTGGGACTGGCTTTTGTTTCCGCTTCCACTGTATGGCTGTAAGCAGCCAACTGAGAAGGGTATGAAATGTATGATTTAAAAAAAATGCCAGTTGCTGCATTGTGTTGTAGCCCTCTGATGATATCACATGCTTATAAAAGTGTCGTCACATCAGTGCTTGACACTCTCAGTGCTCCTAGCCCTTCCTAAAGGTTCCCAATACTAAGACTTTATCACCTGAGCAGGGTCGAAACTAGGTTCCAATAACTTTATCTGGACCTTTATCATAGCCTATGGAAACAATTACAGAACCCGTGAAATGAGTTTGATGGGGTGCCACGCCTTGCTAGAGTCAAAAAGGGTAGGGTATGTGAGCACAGCATGTTGGAGAACTAGTAAAGCTGGTGTCCCTGCTGGGTTTTAAAGCAGATTAAAGCATTATGAAGTAGGAATACAAAATACTGCTGATTTAAAGGTCACCAGCTGCACATCTAATAACCCAATGTTCCCTCTGCCCACTGGAAGAGCTTTACCTGAGTACGGAGTGAATCTGAGGCAGGCTAATTTGTAGCTGTATGTGGCACTCAAACGAAAAGTAGCATCGAATTGAGTTACCCAAAAATGGAAATATTTCTTTGAATCATGTATATGTATATATTGTGCAGTGATTATAGGTTAGTTTTTAATGTTTTCTAATAATTCTTTACATTGCTGATGCATGCTCAAGTGTCTTTCTCAAGCAAAACAAAATAACACTGAACAGACTGTGAGGCAGTAGTGATTGGAGGCAGGATATCTGTGCGAGTGTGTGTGCATGCGTGTGTGTATGTGTGTCACAGTGGGTGGGTGGGTGAATGAGATTGAGATTCTGAGGTGAAGATCCATCGCTCCCTATAGTACTAAATAAGATATCAGTCTTTCACAGGCGTCGGGTGTCCAATGAGTGTGTGTGTGTGCGTGTGGGTTGGTTGTGATGTTTCGGCGGTGGTTCTCTCTTTCTCTCTTTCTTACTCTCACCATCTCTCTCTAGACCACAGTGTACGATCAAGCACTGAGCTAGTCTGATCAAACTTTAATTGTTTATTGTCAAAGCAACAATCCTGAGAGGACAGACTGGCTTCTGAGAGCAGAAAGGAGCAATTTGTATTCCCCAACATGGAAAACTCAAGTCACTGTCACTGGTTTACCCTTACTTTGTGAGGTTATACACGCGTGGCAGTTTGTGTGTGTGTGTGTGTGTGTGTTTGGGAGCACATGCATGCCAGTGCTTGTGAGTGCATTTGTGCATCCATGCTTGGGTGATAATGCTTGCCCATGGGCAAGGATGTTTGTGTCTTTGTGTAAATGTGTTTGTGTGGGTAAGTATGTGTGTGTGTATGTGTGTATGTGTCTGGAGGATGATGAGGGTGGAAAGGAAAAGCCACTTGTCTGGAGTCTCTGCAGCTGTCTGATAAAATCACATACACACGTAAACACAGAGAGACTGGAAGAGTTATATTTTACTGCCATTTGATAAATCACACGCACACACACACACATACAGAAGCACCAACAAACACAACTCGAGGAGTAAAATTTTTCTTAAACACACGCATACACACAAACTTACACTCACACTCTACAGACAAACACAATTTCACAGCTGTTAAACACACCAGACACACACATACACACACTCACTGTTGGAGTACCATTTTATTTTACAGTGATTTGACAGGCAATGTTCTCTCACTTACTCTCTCCAGCCTCCAACACAGTCATGTAAAAATTGGTTTCCAACCATGCACACAAACACACACACACAAATGTACAAACACACACTCTCCGCCCCAGCCATCATACACCAACCTGACTTACTATCACAAATAATTTATGTTAGGACAAGGTGGATATGAGCAGAGAAAGGGAAATAGAATATCACCACCTCTAGATCCTCTATCACTGACAATTTACCCTCCCAGTCTGTGTTATTGTCTGTTAGTCTCTGTCACAGGTCAGAGAAGTGCAGCTTGTGTAAAACCAAAAAAAATGAAACATCAAGACTGGTTCAAAGTTTTGCTCAAACCTGCTGCACAACTCCAAACAGCTGCCCTCAATTCTGAGTGAAGGTATATAATGACCATTACTGTGTGGATACTTTGGATTTACTGTTAAAGGAATACTCCAATGTTTTGAGCAAAATGCCCGTTCTCTGACTTACCCAGACTGAGACAAGATGTCCAATACTATTTTCACCTCTGTATGTCCATTGGTGGGGTTCTTATAGGTAGCATTTCGTGTTAGCTTAGCATAAACACTTAAAGTCTACCAGAGTCATTAGCCTAGCTGCATCAAAGTGAAAAAATAAACTTTACAGCAACTCTGAAGCCGTCTTATACACAATATATCATGTGTATTTGAAATACACATATTGGATTTGTATTCTTTTTTAAAGGAGAGTTGTTTTCAGAGAAGTTAGATGGTAAGAACTATAACCATTGAACACAGAAGGAAGGATACATGTGTTCAGCGCTTATAGTTCCCACCATCCAACTTCTCCTAAAATGACTATTTTTTGTAAATTCCAAGACATGTATTTCAAATACACGATACATTGTACAAATAAGACGGAGCTAGGCTAATGACTCCTGTAGACCTCAAGTCTTCATGCTAAGCTAACATAAAATGCTACCCATAGGATACAAACCAGTGGACATACAGAGGTGAAAATGGCATCGAACATCTTGTCTCAGTCTGGGTCAGTCGGAAAAAGGATATTTGCCCAAAACATTGGAGTATTCCTATAAAAACTCAGTGTCTGGTGAGTTTAGAAAGGACATAAGAAGTGGGTAATTATCATGAGCGGTGATAGCCAAAATGGCTGAACAGACAGAAAGTCAAACTTCACCATAAGAAAATCCAAGGAACAAGATATCAT
>OMLF01021608.1:18358-40455 GCA_900302615.1 Holocentrus rufus | reverse complement strand
AGAAATCTCAGTGAAACCTGACCTCTAATGGTAAAAACTAGAGCACATGGTCTGTCAGTGTCAGTGTCAGTTGATATCACCAGCCATTGAGCACAATAGTTGGTCTTGTGTGTCTGCTACAATCATGCTAATGTCTCAAAATGAATGTGGTAATGATTTAGTGATGTTTAAAATATTTCAAGTATGTGACATGGACTTGGGGGACAATGTTTGTCTTAATGTTTAAATCCCCTCCAATACATCCTCCAACCCATACAACCACATAGGTCAATTGTTGCTACCCTCCAATATGATCCACAGAATATGAGCCACAGGAGGGTTTCTTAAATTAGCACCCCTACCCCAGTGGAAGGAGATATACCACAAGTCGTAGCAAACTTGCACACAGGTACCACTCAAAATGGTTGCAGTCTGGTTGAGCTTAGGCACCAAAACTACTTGGTTAAGTTTAGGAAATGGTTAGGATTAAGGTTAGAGGACCTTAACCATAGGTGACAATAATAATCACGGAGAAAGGAACGAAACAAAACACAGAAAAAAAACTGGTCTCACTTCACAGAAGAATGGAATCGGTTGTCCCATGTGCAAGTCCTGTGTTTTGTCGACCCATCCACCACCCCAACTTCGTCCCTACGTAGACTTTGACGGTCTTCCTACTATGAAGACCACCGGTAGGGGTGCTGCTTTAGAAAAAGCTTCTGTGGGTTTGAAGGGTAGGAACAAACGTCATTTTTGGGGGGAGGAAAGTCTGTTCCGTCATATATGCTATCAGTTCCATGCCTGTGGTCTACCAGCTCTTGCAAAAGTCCCTCAGGCAGATGGCAGAATGTCACTAGCTCTTTGAGCCTGACCACTTGTCCCCTTCAGTGGTGTTGTCAAGCACCATCAGTGAAAAAAGCTTAGTCAGATTATATTATGGGCATCCACTTGCTGGGTGTCCGAAAAGTCTGGAATCACCAAGAAACTGCCAACTAAATGAGTATCAAAACAGCTTGGCAGAGGAGGGATTCAAACCCACGCCTCCATTTGGAGACTAGAAACTCTGGCACCTCAAAGCACTTGGCTATTGTGACAACTAGTGCTCAAGTGGGAAAACAAGCACAAGAAGAAAAAACAAAAAATCGATGGCATTAACTTTCAGACTTTTTGGACACCCTGTAGAATTTTAACAAATGTTGGCTACAAAGATGCAGCAACAGCCTCTGCAACACCAATATGGTGAGAGGGCCAATTTTATAGAAATAAGCTGGAAATAAAGTTTAGTCAAAGTTTTTACACTTGAAGCTGCAGTGAAAATGAGACCTTTGTGTATGCTATGCTCTCTGAACTCACCACAGAGGGGGTTCCATATTCATTTCAGATCATTATATTTGATCCAAGGAAGGCAACCTGCAGTAATAACTTGCTTCATAGGGGGTCTGTCTGCTTGACTAAGGACACAATGTCCCTCTCTCCCTATTTTCTCTCATTGGTCTGCATTGTAGCATTACTCTTTAGGGCCTGGGACACTAGTAAAGTTATATCACAATATATTTTTTTCATTATACCTGACACAATAACAACAGACCAAAAAGATCCCATTGAACAAAAATGGTACATTGTGCCGACACATCAACTCTTCCAAAAACCTACCTACAGTTCATCTTTCAATATCACCGAACTCTAGAGGATCCAGTTTGTGAGTGTTCATTTTGCCAGCCGATAATGTTACCCACTATTCTTACATAACATTGTGAGTCAGTTAGATTTTCAGACTCACTGAATGTGGAGCCACACGGAGCCAGACATGGTAATGAAGGATGAAAACATTTCCAGAAACCACTGTGGGTGACAGGACCTCTGTGTTTTTCTCTGAATGAAATCAGCTTGAACATAGAAGAGTTGCTGTGAAAATGAAATGGGGCACAGTGACATGTTAGGGAACAGAGCCTGTCATCTGTTGTCTTGGCTAACACCTCCCAGTGGATATGCATTAGACCAAGGACCCCCATGGGAGGGGGACTGTGTCTGCAAATACAATTCAGTACAAAACTGCACAGCTGGGAAGATAACATACCTCATTGGCCGCATTGGGAACCTTTCAAGAACTGCTGAGGGACCCTAGAACCCACTTTGTGAACCAATGATTTGGTGAATAAGTAGATGTAGTAAACATGGCCTCAGATCTTCCTTGGGGTGGTGATTGGATCCACAAAACACAGGACTTCCATGCAGAACACCTGTGTTTGACTCCCAAGTGAAGCAAAACCGGTGTTCGTTTCCGGAAGTAAATATTTTGCTTTTGGTGTTTTGTTCATTTCTGCGTGTATTATTATGACTATGAAGATGAAGGTCCTCAACATAACCTTACCCTAACCTTAGCCCTAAACTTTCAAAACTGTAACCAAACTGAGACCATTTTGAGAGTTGTCTCTGCACGTGCATGTAATGGCTTTAAGAAGCGCTCCTGTGTACTATAATATTAGAGGGTAGCAACAATTGACCTATGTAGTCGTCTGGAGGATGTGTGGAACAAAACGGTCAATGGTGGAAAACCACTGCAGGGTTTGAAACAACTGCTGTAAACCAAAACGTCTGAAAACACCCTTCAACAGGGCCAAGTGGTATTGGACCTGAAAACGTTACAAAAGTCTTGTATATCTTGATAATACACATGCAACCCAATGGATGTTGTAGCCAAAACACATTGTTCTATTTTCAAAATTTTCAAATCAATGTTAAAGCAAATTATTTGTCAAGCGTAATTTCATTCTTTCCCGTTCTCTTGGTTCTCTCTGACTCCTGTACCTTGGAGGAACTGCAAGGTTGCGACAGATTTTTTTTTCCCCTTAATAAGTAGGCAAAGACAAGATTCTCCTATCAGCCACCCGCTCCGGCTTGTTGACACCAACGTTGTTGTCGACTGCAACGGTATTTTTGGCAATGGCAACGGTGCCGTCGTTGTCATCGGTGATAGTTTCGAGTGAAGACAGATGCTGACTGTTCAGGTGAGAGCTCAGATAAAGAGCTCAGTCAGGCATGAACACTCTGTGCCCTCTCTCTCTCTGTCTGATAATTTTCTCTATCTCATTTTCTCTCTCCATGATTCCCTCTTTCTCAAGCTCCTTCTCTCTTGTTCCTCCTTTGTCAATCTTTTTTTTTTTAATGTTTGCTTATCCATTGTGAGCATGCACCCTCTTCATCTTTTTTTTTCCCTTCTAAACAAAGACTACCAGATATCAGACTGTCTAAAACACAACCAGGTTCAAACAACCTTTATTGTGTGACTGTCACTCATACATCGTCCTAGCCTTTGTGATTTCTTTTTTCCCCTCTAATAAAATAATTTTTTTTATTAAGGTTAAAATTAAAAATAATCACTATTTTTGTACACTAAAGAGGCCGATAATAGCTTATAATACAACATGTAAAAATATCCCTACAATGACCAACTAATTTTTGGTTTATCCGTTTAAAAGCAATATCACGTGAGATTGCTGTCTTATAGCGACCACTTTTGCTTGTCTTTCCACATTATCCACCGCAGTAGTTTAATGAAAAAAAAAAAAAAATCAGGAAAACATTTCCTTAAAAAATCCAGAGAGAACAAACTCAAGGTCAGTACGCACATTAAACCCAAAGCCATTTTCTGTCTCACTTCTTCAGCGCAGTCGCACTCAAGCGGAGCATGTTCAAATGTTTCGTCCTTTAGAAGAATAATTATAAGAGGGTGTTGGGACCTGGACCTTAAAATAATAAAAACAAATAATAAACCAAGTATAAAAACAAATCACTGCATATGATTAAGGTCATGTATTAATTTGCGAGAACTCAACCGCGGTCCACGGTTGAGGGATTAGTGGGCGGCTGATTGTTAATTTCCTGGGTAGGGGAAAGACTATGTTCATAAAGTCACACATTCACACCTGAGGACTCAAATGTCTTGTTCAAGGGCATCTCATAAGTAGGTTTTGAGGAATGTGAGAGCTTTTACTCGTTTGTTTTACCTACCCAGATTTTGCCACTTCTTGGATTGCAACCCAGCTTTCCAACCCTTTATGCATCAAGGACGAAGATAAAGCTTTTGAGCTTATGACTTTGCCTAGTTAAACTGCCGCTGAGATTTGGGTTGTTAGAAATGCCTTCACAGAAAAAAATTAATGGGGGCAGCTGGGAACATGCATATCCAAATTGACACATATTGTAAGTGATGTATTGACAAAATTATTATTATTTTTTTTTTTTTACAATGCACTTCTGCATGTTCGATGTTTTCTGGACTTGTGTGTCCTTCTGTAGGTGTTAATATGAGTGAGACACACATCTGGACATCATGTTTCATCCATCCCTCTATCTACATAGGATGTATTACAAATTTTTACAGCTTTTTGATATCATAAATGTTGTGCACTCATGATGCTGTAATCCATACTTTCCCCCCATTTTTTACCATTATAACATAAAATTAGCTATATTCCATTGTATGATGATGATGATGATGATGATAATTGTCATTGAACAGGACCCTGAAAATGTATGTAAAAAACATGTAGTACCCCACTGGAAGTCACAACAGGGATAAAACAAAAACAATGTCATCCTCGCATTTTCTCTCACTGTGCCTTCTCTTAAGGAGAGAAACAGTAATTAAACTCCATTTGCTGGAGACGCCCTGGAACTCCTTTAGGGACCCTTGGAGGTCCTGCACCCCACTTTGGAAACCAGGCTCCTGTCTCTCTTTTGTCTCTAACAGCAATTTTGATTCTTTGCCTCCTTTCTTTCTCTCTCTCTCTCTCTCTTTCTCCTTCTCTTTCTCACCATACATTTCTGCATCTATAACACCTTTACCTTTCTTTCTCCAGTGGCCTATCTTGTTCTCCACCTGCCCCTCTCTTTCTTTTCTCTCTCTTTTTTTCCTGCTTTTGTTTTCCTCTCACTCTGTCAGTTTCCATCCTCCAGCTTGGTATGCAGTGTGCTGCACCTTAGGCACCCAACATGCCTAATGAGCAATTTGTGTGTGTGTGTGTGTGTGTGACTTCATGCCCCCCACACACACTTCTGTGCTCCAACAGGTAATTATTCAAAGACAGGGCAGCGTAGGGGCCACCAACACTTCGGCGTTCCTCCGTGTAATTAATTCTAAGTGTCGACACTGCAAATGATCCCTTCCTTGCACACACACCCACCCACACACACACACACACACACAGAGCTAAAGCCATATGGACGAAGATGAGATTCTCTAATAGGCCCCCGTACTTCCTGTTTCATAATGGATTAGCACTATCTGTCACCCGCCATAACAGTGATTAACTGGCATCTCCTGATCGGATGCAGCAACTTTGTTCCACGAGAAGTTCCGGCTTTTGGTTCACTGAAAGCATCCACCTATTTTCAATTTACCTTTTTATCCCTCACTGACTGCGAAGGGTCTGTTTCCTCCAAGCTCCCAGTAGCTTCCCACTGATTAACCGTCACATAACACTGTCTCCTTTAATAAGATCTGCAGTGGCTGTACAAACACTCTCCAGGCAGTTGCTCATTTGTTTTGTTTTATCCATGTATGTGTTACATCATGCTTGCTCTGAATGGCAGTAAATAACCTCAGGCCATTGCTCTTCTTCCATCACTGAGCTATTTAGGAGTCATTATGTACCATAGATTCAGTATAATTGGAAGAAATGAGGTATCAACTACTATGGAAGAAATAACTTAAATAAATGCATAATGTGGTTCTATGTGGGTATGATAAGCCATTGTTGCAAATATATGCATGGTCTTATATAATTCAAGAGGTAGAGCACGGTGCTTACTCTGCTGGGGTAAGTAATATGATTCCCACTGGATTAACCAATACTCAAAATGCATGCACCCACTGTACTGTACTGTAAGGCACTTTGGATCATTTTGATCTATGTAATGGCACAATTTATGTTCTACAGCAATTCTTTTCTAGGCTTATAATGGTTCTCAACCTGTAGGAAGCTCACTCAGGTTTTTAATATTTTGTGCTTTAACTTTTTAAACTCCGCCCCTCCACAGCTGAACTTTGTTCAAACCCACAGATCTATTTTTTAAGTCTAGCGGAGATCCCAAGGTTTCCGAAGATCCCAAATATGCCCTCCTGAATTCCAGGGAAATGTGTATAAAATGATGCACAAGACATGTAGAAATTTTCTATTTGATGTAATGCTGCAGCCATAAAACAATAGCATCTTGGCTTTTAATATTTTACTCAATATAAGTGTGATGTAGCTTCAATGAAGCTGCAACCAGCAGACACAGATTATGGATTGACATTATGTACAATATGGAAAAAAAATGTTTTTTCTACCATTGAAGCTACTGTACTTCAGGGGGAATTTAAGGGAAAGTTCCAGAGTTCAAATATCTGAGTTAATCGTTGCACCTGTTTATCATATCATTCATATCCTGTGTATTGATAAATGCTATGAAGATATCGTGGGATAGTTGAAAATAGTGCCTATTTTGTGCCATATAGCATACTCTTTTTGTGCCATAAACTAATTATATAATACTAAAAAGTATTTCTTCCCAAATTCTGACCTGATGGCACACAATTTAAAACACAGTGTAGAAGCTTATAATCTTCTCATTTGGTTATCACATTTATAGGAGTGTCTCATAAAACTAATGCAATGATTTGATGTTAACAAGTCACATGTAGTGACTTTAAGCCTCACAGAAAATTTTAAAGCTGCATCAGGATATATAATACCCAACACATCAGGTACGGCTCTAGAAAGAAATTGGACCCTCCCAGTGGAAACTTTCAAGAGTTTCCTCTCCATCTACCTCTCCATCGACACAGCCTTACCTTACCTTTCCTTAACTTGCCTTGCCTTACCTTTCACCCCCTTATCTTCTTTTCCTCAAGCTCTGCATTAGGACCCATTTTAGCAAAGACAAAGAAAATTTTAAAAAGAGTCTAAAGAAAGAAAAAAAAAAGCATCCAGACAGGGAAATTCAGGGAATATGAGAGAACATCTTGGGACAATTTCCCAAATGAGACACTAGACATGAATATAGCAGAATGCAACTTGTTTACAGCCCAAATGGAGTGGAAACCAAACTAGGAAAAAATTCTGGCCTTGATTTTATGTGACCTCCTTGCAGACAAGTCCCAAATACAAATTTTAATTTTGTTGCACAACAACCTGTGTCTTGCAAATAACTGGTGTTCATCCATTTTGACTTCACATTTAAAGTTTAAAGAGAGGGAATTATGCAACAGCTAAATCTGTTGGGACTGTAAGATCTGTAAGAATAACAATAGGCAATAGATATGTGACTCATTTTTTTGCCTCTCTGTTCCCTCCTCTCCTCATTTCACATTTTTCTTCCCCTCTCTTACCCCCTTTCCCCTTGATTCCCACCAATTCTTCACTTTTACCTCTCTCAGTTATTCATTACATAGTTGTTTGGGAATGTGAATGAAGGGACCACATTTATTAGAGGCTGAGGTCCACAGATTTGTTCGGCTGTGAATAATGTCCTCTGTACAAATCTCTGGCGCGGCAAGTAAAAGGATCCCCCCTGAAACATTTATTTAACATGGAACATTAATGAGGGGGAAGGGTTGGTGAGCTGTGGCCGCAGTGTTCTCGATGGGAGTGTGTGTGTGAGAGAGAGAGAGTGAGAGAGGAAGAGGAAATAGAGTCTTCTAGCAGCACAGACGAACAATCATGCAAAATTCATGGCCAGGGGAAAATCTGACACCGCTGTTGAGGGACAGGAGGTGAGGAAGGATGAGAGAGCCACGGAGCAGGATGGAGAGGAGATTAAGAGGAATGGATGGAGGGTAAAGAGGAGGAGGAGGAGGAATGGGTGTAGGAGGAAGAGCAGGAGGAGAGAGAGGGTTTAGAGATAAAATGTCAGGGCGCAAAGTGCAAGAGCTAGGAAGAGGTCACAGTTATAGACATGCTGTGATGGGAGCTCGGAGGCATGGTATGGAAGGAAGTACCTGTTGGTGCAGTAATAGCTCTCTGAGAGCATGGGGTCACCCCACCTGGGCACCACAGTATATGTAAGTTTCAAATTTTAGATTGAATAATTACAGCCTGCACCGTAAATGTAATTACTACTTCAAGAGCAGGAGTGGAATGCAAGGGAAAGTTATTTAAAGGATAATTCTGAAATTTTTTAACCTGGGCCACACTCTCCCATCTTTTGGGGTCTAAATGATTTAATAGGGGCAAAAAAAAAATTCAAATCGGCCCAATATTGAACAAGAATGCTATAAACAGCCATTTGGTGGTTGCCGGTAATAGCGTTCTTGCTCAATATTAGACTGATCCCAAAAGTTTTTGTTCCTAATAATCATTTAGACCCAAATAGATGGGAAAATAGGGCCCAGGTTTAAAAATTCTGGAATTATCCTTTAATGCATGTTTAGGCTTTAGAGTGTAAAGAGAGACTTGGCGCCAACAAGACCAGACCTCTTGCTTGTTGAATAGGAAGTTGCTTAAACCTAATGTTCTGTCTGTTTGTATGTGACATGCCATTTTAATTTCCAAATCTATCAGTTTTTTCCAGTGATTTTGAGGTTGCATATTTTGCATTTGCAGTAAATTCTACTCTACTTGACCCCAGGAGGACATAGAATGGCTGTGATGTACAAAGTGGAACTGGAGTGTGCATTGCTCAGGAGCACCTGTGGATGCACACAGTGCCAGTAAAACATACAGCTGATTTAACGTTTTTAGCTACGACCAGCAGCTAGTATAAGTCAGTCACAAGTTTCAATAAACTTTACTGCCCATATTCCACAATGAGATGACAGTGTTGTCAAGACGCTGTGAGCATCACGTCTTGGCAGGTGAGAAATCTTTTTTTTTTTCATTAAGCATTTTTTGTTCCATTGATCTGATTTATAGGAGTGGTTTAGTTCTTTGCAGGGCCTGTTTTATTGAATGATCTAATATATATTGCATATTGGCAGGTAACAGTTTCTGGTGGCAGTTTCTAGATTTGTTTTAATGTATGAGAAAATGCCCTTTTCCCCTCTCTGTCCCCAACCAGTCCAACTTCTTCCCTCCATTGTTTTTACATTTTATTTTTTTGTTTGTTTTTTTTTTTTGTTTTAAATCAATGCAGTGTTTGTGCTGTTCAGTGTCTTTGTCTTCTGCTGGTTACATGGTGCCAACAGGCTTCTATCCAAAAGAGTACTCCTAAATTATCTGGGCTATTTTTTTGCGCTCTCATTTTTAATTTCAATGGCAGTTTTATTGGATTTCTGAACCTTGGCCTAAATTAGTTTTAGTTTTCACTGATACAAACAAGTAGGACTAGCTTGGTCTGCCCCCAAGTCAGGTTTGTCTTATGTATAACTGTATAAAGTATGAATGTTACCAGAGTCAATATAAAACAGCAAAACAGTTTCAAGGACGATGATTTTATGTCACTTAGGTTTTTGCATTTGGAAGAAGTAATACTTTTTGCTTCACTACCTTTCAAAAGATATATCTTACTCTTTACTTTGCTACATTCAACTAACACCTTCAATTACCAGTTACTTTGAAGAAAGGTTATTGTACGTAAGAAATAGTATGTACTAATGTTAAAAAGATGCATTTTCAAACTAGCCAAGATAACAATCACTAGATCTGCATTTCATTCATAATACTATTTGGACGTGATTTCATGAACACAAGCAACAAATGCATACATGTATATATTATAAATGTCTGAATTTCTGCTTATGATTGTTTGGAATTGTCTGTCTCAAAAACTTTCTAGCTTGTCTTTCACACAAAAGTCTTTGTTTCCTGAGTAATATACTTTTAGGTATGAGTTTTCATGCTGGGACTAAATTCAGCTGTAACTCTGGTACCCAAGCACACTGAAACTCGTCACAAGGGGACCCACCTGAGGTAGACCTGCAGCCAATCTACAGATCTACCTCATGGTGTAGAAACCTGGGCATCAGGATTTATGTACCACCACGAGCACTGAGACAAGGAATAACCACAAGAATAACTTTTAATTTGAATACATAATGCATCAATGAATGTGACTTGCCATCACTAAAATTGAGACTACAAAATGAAAAATGACTTTATTCTACTTAACATGCAGCATTTCCAAACATTCTGCAACTGACTAATTGCTATTGCAGACTGTGAAAAATGTATTTTTTTTCACTCAAACATATGTACTCACTAATTTAACACATGCATATATCCATGATTCGTAAATATCTGTTTCTTGAGATTATTTTGGTAACTAAGTCAATTCCTGCAGCCCCATTACAGGATCGAGCAAGGCCTATGATGCACTGATATTCAAACTGAGCACTCAGGCTGCATAATGATTTCACTTGACATCTGGGGACAAGGCATGAATTTTTCATCAACTTCCTGGAAAAAGAATTATCAAACATGAGGCAGAGTTAGAGCAAATGGCTATAGAGGTAATTGGGTTTGGGTAAAAAGAGGTGAAGTTAGCTCTTATTTTGATAATAAATGCCTTCAAATTTATACTCATACATTTATACTACTAACACAAAAGTATCTACATCCAATTTGGAATGTTCCTTTTTTTAAATTGAGAAAAAATGGCTGTTTTTCTCCTTGCCATGTAAATATATTCAATATCAATATAAATCATAGATAGCAATGTCAATACAGAAGACATGAGATCTCTATGCATGGTTTACACTCAATATCCCCTTTATTAAAAGGTGGTTTGATCACTGGTGCCAGGCTCACTGATTCCAGCATCTCAGGAACAGCCGACCTCCTGGGATTTTCTACACTACAGTGTCTAGAGTTTACAGAGAATGGTGCGATAAACAAAACACACCCAGTCAGCCAAAACGCCTCTTTGATAAGAGAGCTCGGGGGAGAACGGCAAGACACATCTCAGAATGCACAACTCATCCAGCCGTGAAGTAGATGGACTACAGCAAAAGACCATGCTGGCTTCCGCTCTTGTCATCTAACAACAAGTCAATGAAGCTAAAGTAAGAATATGATCACCAACACTCAAAAACTGAGGAGTGGAAAAACATTGCCTGGTCAAATGAATCCTGTTTTCTATTGTGACATGCTGGTGGCAGATTAGAATTTGGCATAAACAGCATGAATCCATGGATCCATCATGCCTGGTGTCAACAATGCATGCTGTTGGTGGTGTAATGATGTGGGAATGTTTTCATAGCACATATTGGGCCTGATTTTCAACAATCCCAGATAAAGAGTACTAAATTGCATGTTCGTGCTGATAGATTGAATATGTTATTGATCTATGCATCACGGGTAATCGACAAACAACACATGGCTAAATCACATGGGGTTTTGCATGTTTTAGTGAACTGGCAAGAGGACTACTAAGTTTCAGCAAAACATGATGCTGCCTGAGGTAGAGTATTTTGTTACACATTGCAAGTTAAGTAGCTGCCTTACCGGGCTTTTTTTATGTCCATTTCTTGCTTTTAATTGTTTGGTATGATAGCAAATCAACATTTTGTTTTTTTGTATTATAATTTCCCACCTGTTTTATTTCTTGACATCTGTAATACCACAAATGATTTTATATTCAGTAAGACAGGCTTAAAGCCCCATACTACCTGGCGGTCCCATCAGTGAGTTCATCATTGCTGCGCAGCCAACGTCCTCTCTCATCATGCCTCCTTTGCTCAACCACACTACAAAGTATTTTGTTTTTCTATAAGCTTCAAAAGACCAAAAAGAGTGAAATATGCATCTTTGAGAAAAATATTGAAAATGATTGTTTTTCTAGAAATGCAACATTTCTTAACCATTAAAGTAATGGTTTAAGAACTAAATTCCATTAAGCATACAGAGAAGGTCATTCTGCTAGTACTGCTTTAGCCCTATTGTCATGACAGACAATAGACTACAACAGATAGATAATAAGGATATTGTTGGCGAAGTTCTGTTAGACTTTATAAGGTGTTATTAACTATGACATTATTATTAACAAGCTTGGTTACAGGTTTAAATATATAGCCCTTGTTTAAATCAATAGTTACTTGACTGACAGAACAACAGAAATTTACCTGATTGCAAAGGGTTAAAGTGTGGTGTTCCACAAGGCAGTTGCCATGGCCCACTTCTCATTTCTCTTTGATGGTACAAAAAGCAAGTGTATATGCAGATGAGTCCATTCTGCATAGTGCTGAATCTACAAGCAACCTTTAAAAACATCTGATGAGGTGTCTTATACTGCTGGCAATAAGACAGGAAAACGTTGAGCTTAACATTATCAAATTTCTCAGCTTGGGTGTTAAAAATAATGTCTAATATTTCACTTTTTTGTATTATGTCTCACACTGATCTAACACATTTTTAATGCAACACATTTTTAATATGCTGAATTGTTTGTTGGGATATGTACTTTGATATTTTGTGTGATGTCTGTTATTGCTTTTATGCTGAATGGTTTACAGCAATAGCAATGTACTATGAAGTCTTTTGTGTGGGCCTCACGATTATCACTCGCTTCAACTAATGTGGATCCTCATAAAGGTAAACTTAAGGCCCCATAGTATCAGTCAAACATCATTTGTATGTCACATCACACCTGAACAGTAATGCATTGCTTCTACATGGAAACTTGCAGCAGGATGAAGATGTTCAAGGAGCATCGAGTTCAAGTGACTGCACTGTATTTCAGTCTCCAGATATCAACTCAACAGGGGATCTTTGGGATGAGGCAGAACAAGATGTTTGGACCATGAATGTCCTGGCAAAAAATCTGCAGGGACTGAGTAACGCTGTCTAATCAACATGGACTGTGGAATGTTTCCAGTATCTCCAGTAATTCTGAAAAATCTGACAAAAGGGGTCAGATTATCAGATTGAAGGTGCTAGACAAGTGAATACTTAGGGCATAGTTTCATATAATTGCAATTCCCCATTTACCTAAATACCAGAGTTGTAAGCCATCAGCATCCATTCGGAGCCTCAGAAGATTTCTCCCATGGCTAAGTATCTGCTTGCTTTGGGGGAAGGTCCAGTCACTATCAAAATCAATTTGTAAAATGCCTTCTGTGGTGGAAACACAAAGTGACTCTGGGATCCACAGTCTCAAACTAAATAATGACATAAAATTTAAATGGAGGATATGTGTCAAGGAAAGATTAGGTATGCTTCAACCACCAAAAAAATCACATTATACCCCCAGTCTGAGGGCAAAGGTCAGGAGTAAGGAGTGTCTTCTGAGTGTCAGTTAAATATCTTAATTTCTGCTCAAATTGACTGCTGAATGTGCCTCATACTCCAGTTGATTTGCTATGCATCACTGCCCGCTCAACACTGCTGCTCATAATACTACAAACACACACACAAATGGCAACACATCCATATGTATAATTTTCCACGTGATACACATAAATTTGTTTGCACACAGCAAAGCATGAAAACATATATACGCTCATACATGCACTCATTTTCACACACTGAGTCTTTGATCTTTTCCTGTGCCTTAGCTTCTGAGGTATGCATGTTTGCAGAGAAGAATCTATGGAGGCCCTGAAGAGTAAATCAACTATTTTTATGGAAATCAGGAAATATGGAAAAATGTTGATTTCAGAAGAAGAGAGCAAAGCCCTCTACCTCCCAACTGAACAGCAAGACTTGTTATCATGCTATTGTTATGGAAATATTAAAATCTGTAGCTTTTAGGGAGAAATCTGAACCTCCCAGTAGGAAAAAAAAAAAAACAGGAAACAACACTGTTGTCACACTTGATTTTCTGCTGCGAGCACATTCAACTAAAGGCCCTGCAAGCCATGCTTCACCTGAACTGAATGGTTTGCCTGGAGTGACTTCTCAAAGTGGCTGAGTTGAGAAGAAGAGGTGACTATTATAACGAGACACTGGTCACTCAACAAATCACTTCCTTTCTTGTTTGGCCTCTCTATTATAGTGGTACAAATGAGTTTTTAAAATGTCTGCAATGATTTTTTTTTCTTTTTTTATTTAAGCCATTGTCAGTGCTTTGTGGTGATTTTCATGATTGTTTTGCCCAAAGGTGTCAGAGTATAAAAAAGTCCACATTTATTTAAAATGGAATGTAAACTAAAATGTGTTTTCATTAAAAAATATTTTTTGTTGTCATCTCTGGGTGTGAAACTGTGAGAATCTGAAGTGCTTTCTATACAGAGAGAGTGGAAGAAATGAACTCCACTGAACTCCACAATGAAATGAACTGTTCTGATGAGAATTATTTTTCATTTGCTGGCATGATACGAAAATTCTAATTTTGTTTGAAAATGCACCAGGAACTAAAATGCAACCAAGGTTAGTTTTATTTTGCATGCTATAAGTGATTTTGCACTCCAATTAAGAGCATCAAATTATTTTTTAAGAATATTAGACTTTGAGAATCTGTTGCAGAATCTGAATCACAGCAGAAAAAAAGAGAAAAACTGTGATGGCCATACCACTGCAAGCTGCTGTTTGGCATATTTCACCATTTCTCATCATTGCTGCTTTTGATGTGCAACATGGTGTGCCCTGCTACTATTTGATGACTAATGCAAGCTGACTGCCAGATGTAGCCTTACAGCTGGCAATATCATAGAGTTCAAACAATAGCCAGGACTTACAGCGATGCTGCTGTTGGTATCGCTGATAATGAGATGTTGGGAAAGAACCAAGAGTATCATAACCGAAAACTCCCAGGTTCAGTCCTTGCAACAGCCAAGGTTGTGTCAAAGTGTCCTTGAGCAACACACTGACGCCCTCGCTGCTCACTTTTTGTGAGGGTACTTTCATACTGAGCAGAGGTATCAGAAAAGTACTCGAGTGTAGGGAGACCACAAAACAGTGGAATACAAATCAGTCATGTGATTTCTCAGTTATAGGTATTTCTTTTGCTGCAGAAGAGTAGGTAATGTACAATGATAATGCATTCGTTTATATTGTCAACTTACAAAATTGTCATTTTTGGTTGCCAAGTTGAATGCTTTGCGATGTCAGTGGCTGCAATTTCTACTTCAAAAAGTTGAAGCAATTTCAACATTTCTTTCTCTCCCAAATGAGGCTGAGCTAGTTCTCTGACTCCACTGCCTAGTCTGCTGGATTTGGCCGACAAACATCCGCCTAACTCTCATGGAAAGCGAACTATGGACTTCTCTATCTGAAAGCACCTTTTTATCACCCTGGATGAGAGAGAAACAGCACAGTTTTCTGTGTACAAAAAAACAAACAAACAAAAAAAAACATTTACAAAGGGTTTTGGGAGGCTGAAAATTACTTGACTGTTAGCAGGAAGCTACAGGAAAGTCATTAAGTAATCAGTCTGACTCAGGTAGGGCTGGGCAACATATCAATATTATATTGATACCGTGATATAAGATTAGATATCATCTGGGATTTTGGATATTGTGACATTATGCTATGACATAAGTGTTGTCTTTTCCTGCATGACAGTAAACTACCTAATTGGTCATCATATCCACCTTTTTAATGAATGTTTATCAAAAATCTCAGATTTTCTCCATATCACTCAGCCCTACTCACAAGATGTAGACTGTGGTCATAAACCCCGTCATTGGCTGCCTATTTCAGTCGAAATTCTCCTCCCCTTCTGCTATCTGTGACCATTTTCAAAATCCCAGACACTATGTGAAACAACAACTTCCAAGCTAGCAACCTACACACTGAAATAATAGTAAAAGTTATTATACGTCTTTTACTGTTTCATGAGGTGTTTTCCTGTGTGGGGATTTAGCCTTGGCATTAAAATGCCTTCCAGGTGCAAATATCCTAGGCTGAGCACCGCCCAAGACAACTGTGATCAGTTTAAAGAAATACAATCAAGCCAGAGTTTTGTTTTTCATTTTTTTTCCTGTAGCAGAATGATAATGGGTTCAGCCAGACCTTTCTCCATCTAAAATGAAGTGTGCAGATGGGTCTGGCTATGTGAGAGTATTAAGTTCCTTGATATTACAGCTAGTGGTGAGACTGCGCTATGTACAATTATAAATGATAGAAATCAACATTTTAATACAGCCTGGTCTGAAAAATACTAAATCTGTCCTTTAAGCTAAAAGCCTAAATAATAAATTATATTACCCAGACTTTCAGCTGCAGGCACTCTCTACTATTTATGTGGCTGTAGCAGGGCTGGGCAGTCGTAATATTAGCGTTTATCGTCTTCCAGTTAGGTCCCAGGGTCATCGTGACACATTAGCTGTATACACTTATGATAGATAATGACAATTTTTACTTAAAAACTGACAACATTTCAAATTAAGCATGTAAACTTTATTTGAGTTTTGTTTCTGATTGATTAATCTTTTAATGTGGTTTTATTACGCAAATCATATGATTTGCGATCAATTGGACAAGGTTTATAAAAAAATGTATTTCATATGTGTGTGTGTGTGTGTTGTATGGTGGCAGAAAGTTCATTTTATTTATTTATGTTCATTTTATTTGTGTTTATGGAGTGTGTTATATCTTTTCTGTCTCATTTGTTTTGTTTTCTGTTTTCTACTGTAAAGTGCATTGAGCTCACCTGTATATGAAATGTGCTAAACAAATAAAATTTAGCTGAATCCTGTGTTGATTTCAACCATATCGCCCAGGCCCTGAGGCTGTCATCAACGTTGGCTGACATGTCTCAGGTCATGGAGCAGTTCCTCAGCTTTGTGAACGCCGGATGGGACTTTGTGTTCAGTTTCACTTGAGGTTTCCTGATTTGTCACAGACCTAAAGCAACGTTGCCTCAACTAACCTCTGAACATGTGGGGGAGCAAATGATCCAACTTAAGCAACACGTTGTGGCAGCAGGGTGTGCTGTAGGCGGAGAGCCATAAGTGGCTGTGCTGAGCGGCGGCGGGCTGCAGCTAGAAGTCATCAGGGTGATTGGTAGCGTGGTGTGTTTGGAGAGTTCGCTCATGTCGGTGGCCTGTGCACTTTTGAAAAAAGCATGTGAATTCAGTTACCCAGTGGTCAGCAGCCATGGAACAGTTATCAGTTCTCACATACAGCACATACACCCTTTAGGATACAACCTTACATTCACGCTAAAACAAGAGCCAAAATTATATATTTTTGGAAACAGATATGTTTTAAACTAAACACACTTATTTTCAAATCAACTGCAATATCAACTTCCTCTCAATATTAGACTCCAGACTGTAGCTGCACTGTAAACTAGTGCTCGGCAATATATAGATATTATATTGATATCATGATATACGATTAGATATCGTCTGGGATTTTGGATATCGTGACATCATCAAAAATCTCATTGTGTAAATATTTTGTTAAAGCACCAGTAGTCATCCTTACAATATTGCCACAATATTGATATCGATATATTGCGTCAAAAATATCGTGATATTTGATTGTCCATATCGCCCAGCCCTGCCATAAGCTGCTGTCCGTCTGTGTGTTTCACTCTTGCCCTCCTCTACTCTAGGAATGTGGACCAAATGAAAGCATGACGCAGCCTCACTTGACCTGACCTGACTTCACAAAGCAGAGTTGAGAGGAACAAAGAAAAGCCTAAGGAAGAGGGAAAACACAACAAGCAAGTGGTCACTGCAGGATACAGTGATGTAATGCAGCACTACATTTGCATCTCTGCCTCTGGGCGACGTTTTTATCCCACAAGACTGAATATTTTCCTGTTTTTTCCCCCCTCTAACACAGTACTTGCTCTTAGAGTGCTAACTTAATGGTGCAGTTTGTTGCCATGATAAACCAAACTAAAACTAAATTGCATTTCCATTTCATCCTGTGGTAAAAAGCAGGGTAATTTTATTTTTCAATTTAATTTTTGCTGCAGATGACGGAGTGTACACTTTGATCATACTCTTCTGAAGTACTTAACTTTTTTTTCCCTCTAGGCCTACCTATAGCTCATGTCTTACTGGCCATAGTGCATGTCTACTGAGAATAAAAATGTTTCTCTGAAAATAACGAAGTTTTATCACTTATTTCTCCTCCCACTGGTGGACCTAAATGTAAAAGTTTGTATACAAAATCAAGAGAAGCACTTTTGTTCCCTATGGATTTACTCTGGCATTGCCAACCAATACGGACTGAAGACTGATCTGATTTGTCAAAAAAAAAAAAAGAACCTCTGATATTAAACAGCTTGGCTGCTGTGCATCTTACCGTACAGTAATACTTGTCATTTTTAACGCAACATTTGTCATCCGATTGCACCAGGATGCATAATGTGACAGGTCTGGACACATAAAAATTGTGTTTTAAATTGGATTTTCAAGCTTCAGGTATAAAAGTTTCAAGGCTCACGTGATTGGAATTCTCCATAGTCTGAATTCAATCTGGCCACAATGCACACATGCAATGTATAGAAATTGACAGGGAAAGCAGGAAAAGGTGACTGTATATAAAATCTCAAGTCTTAAAGCCATTTTTAGGGGATGCACAGTGATTTGGCCTCACACATTTTTTGAGTCACATCTTACAAATCGCAGTGAAATGTGAAGTGTAACCACAGCTCTAGTTGATAAGCCTTTCAAAACACACAGGTTTCCAGCTGTGATTTGCCACCTGCAAATAGCAGCTGAACATTAGCAGAAGGTGAGACAGACGCTGGATCCTAATTCTGTTTAGTGCTTATTATCAGGACACTGTATGTATACTGATTTATAAAATGGTGAAATTATCCAACCATGGAAAATCCTGTATCAGCATATGGTCATCTTATCAAAATGAAGCAGATATATTTTTGTCTTTTGAACTGGTCATTCACACCTATTACTACAAAAGCATCATAAGCAACAGGAATTCAGAAATTTTAAGCAAATTAGTCCACTGATATGAAACAGTGACGGCTGTTTTACACTTCATCTTTCACAGGGTGAAGCATCAAACTACTGAATCTATTTTAACCCCCGCTTGTTGACAGATTCCATCAGCCTCTGACACTTTTTACAGTGTTGTTCTCCCGTGTGTCTGCTCTGTGTTCTGACTTTCTTCATCAGTGTGTTTAATAAACTTAAATAAACCTCAACCCCGTCTGGTCTACTTCTACTTCAGTCAGTGAGTTTTTTGATTCAGCAGACTGTTTGCTTAACAACTTATTGAGTATGTTGAAGGAAAAAAAAAAAAAAGAGAGAACTTTATCCCCGAAGGGAAATTCTGTTGTTACAGTAATATAGCATAGCTTCCATGACAAAAAACGGACATAACTTGAAAAAAACACAGTGGTGTGTTAAGCTACATATACAAAAAACTATGTTAAATAATAATAATAATAAATTTGATACCCAGTATCATACTAACTTTAATCTAACTAACTACTAACTTTAATCCTTTTTTAGGTATAGATGGAAAAGTTGATCGTGGCAGTGCCAGTTGAGAAAAGTGAGTCATACTGTTTACATAAAACAAGTCATGTCTTGTGATTGCATTGCATTCTGGTCTATTTGCTGCTATGTGCAGAAAGTGGTCTCTCAGCCTCTTCTACAATTGATTTTGCCTTGTTTGAGTGTTGAATGTTTGTGCAAAATGGCAGCTCTAGAGAGGAGCTCTTCAACTTTTATTATGAGCAACTGACACCAAAAACCTGATGTTGAACCACTGATGGCACATTGTCTATGGCCTGTTATCAACAGGAATAAATTAGACACACCAACTAAAGTCTAAATGAAAGCCACATCACCAGTACATGTTAAAGGTACATGATGCAGAATTGCAGACGGTCAGTTGAAATGGGGACCATTTAGATTCAACTCATGAAAAAAGTGGAATAAGTATGCAATTTGTTGGTTCAATCTACATAACCTCTATCCCTGCCCCTAAAACCATGTGACCATGGAAAACAGGCACTCCTCATTGTTAGCATACAAGCCAAAATCTCCATCTAAACGCATCCTAAGTTATTTGCTAATATGTTCAGCCTAAACAATGCATACTTCCTAAACCAAAAAATCTGCCAATAGAAACAAGAAAAATCTACTTGCTTTGAATGCAGTTTTGCTGTTTCAGGAATTTCTTGGTACTAAGTGTAAATATAGTGGAATGTGGCAGAACAAGACAGCTCATCAATGTGAAGAAAATTTCTTGACTGAAGAAATATCCTGAAAACAAGTTGCATTGTAATGGGGAATAATCAGACTTGTGGTAGAAATATCACTTGGTTTAGGAAAAATAATAATGTAAAACTCAATACATAGAGGTGAAAATGGTATCAAACAAATCTGGGGAAGTCAGAAAAGTATTCCTATCACTAATTACAGGTTTCTCTGCACAGAACTCTGCACATGAACTCTAGAAAGTCATTTCACCACGCAGAGGCACCAGATTCATGTCAGTCTCCAAAGCAGTTCCTGTCTTAAATCAGGCACAGTGCCATATCACACTCACTGCACTTCTGTGTAGTCTGTAGTTTTTTTGTTTGTTGTTTTTTCCAATACTGGAAAGCCTTCCTTCTGTGGCTTTTGGGGTTGATGTTCTGTGGGACAGGTGTATTTCAGTCCAACTCCATCCTTTCTCATTCTTCGCTTTCCGCTACCTCAAAACAATACTGATTTAACATTTACACTGCATGTAGGCAGTGTATGCAGACACACATAGAAATGGATACATACACTACACAGGTATACACATAGAAATACAATGTGGTATTGCAAAGCACATGGTACATGTGCATAGACACAAGCAGAGACACACTCTCTTGGCCCCACACTTTTCTGCTGTGTACACAGGGCAGTGCTTAAGTCAAATGTTTGCTCTGTGGCTTCCATTATATTAGCTGGATAAAACAAACTCACTACTGTGAGTCCTCACATTAACTTCACTTTCCTTTTGTAACTGTAGCCTGTTCTGCCTGTGGAGGGGAGCTGAACAATATTATACATTTTCTTGCTTGTTAGTTTGCTTTTTCTAATTACTTTTAATGTGAGTGTGCAGAGCTTGTTTTATTTGTATATGCTTTCGGTATTGAGACCATTTCTCCATACAGTGATTGTAAAACACTCATTACCCTTTTCAAAAAATGTTTTTCAATTCCTTCGAAAACAAAACACTAGACATTTCAGTGAACAACAACTATAAACCTTGAACTGAATTACTTGTGTACTATTCTCAATTTGTTTGGGAGAAAATAAGTAATTTCAAAATTAAGTGCATCATCTCTGATAGAATTGTCATGTTTTGCATCAAGGTCATAAACTATAAACTGCACAAAGGTTCAGTGCAATAAAACTAAAATTTTATGCTTAGCAGCCCACATGTAATTCCAATCAATAAAGGAAGGCTGAGCCTGTTTTCTCTGTCATGTTTAATTCAGTGTACAGCCTCTCCATGAAGATATAAACAAAGTTGGATCTGGTTCATTAAAACATTACTTTGATTTTATTTATTTATTTATTTTATTTTCGATAGATGGGAAAAGGTGAGTCAAGTTGAGACCAAACCAAGTCAAAAGAGACAAGACTGGACTCCGGTGCTACAGCCCTGATGACTGTGTGTTCATGCCACAGTGAAGAAGCAGCAAATAGCAAAAAATAAATAAATAAAATAAAATAAAATAAAATAAAAATGTCACCAACAATACTTGCCTCAGGAATATAAACCTAATGCTGCAGCTTTTCACATGTGAATTTTCTAAGTGGGGAAAAGTGCCTGAGCTCATAGTGTTGGGGCCCGAGGCGAACAGGCCAATACCTGGGCACAAGGTGCAATAGCAACCAGCAGGAGGGCTGCTACATCACAATTTCTCCACCTAAACCGTGACCAGCCCTCTGCAACAGTGATCTGGATGAAATGGGCTGGAATGTGTAATGGCGATGTGCTTGTGCACATAATGGCACGTTAGACACCTGCTCCCTGCAACGGCTTGTAACTAGCTGCCTGCAATGATGGTTAGCCAGCTACAATTTTTAGGCCTAAGTGTGAGCTTTGTGTCGCACTCTCAAATTCCAAATGTGCAAATAATCCAACTCATACGTAGAAACCAGCCAAGCCAAACCCATCACAGGCTCAGCCAGCAGGGGAGGGAAATATAGAAAAAGATGTTTTCACTTCTGTTCTTTAATTATTGTCTTACCAATTAACTAACTTCATGTGTAACTGTTTCTGTCTTTATTTTATATTGCTGTGACTATCTATCAATCTTAACTTTTTTTTAAACTTCTATTA
>OMLF01021605.1:0-19066 GCA_900302615.1 Holocentrus rufus | reverse complement strand
CTGCTTTTTTTTTTTTTCTTTCCGCGCCACAGGTATAAATATTTCAGACTGTTGTCATATAGGCTAGTTATATAGGATGAGCATGTTGGTTATTTGAGGGTATATTTTGAAACAATAAATATTCGCTATCAATAATATTAAGAATTAAGAATATTAATCAAAAATATTAATAATACTAATATTAATATTCCCCTTTTCCCGTATGATTTGGTTTCCTTGGAAACGTGTCAAGCGGTCACGAGTCACCGCCAGAATTTTGAATCACAGGGAAAAAAAACAAAAACAAAAAAAAAAAACATTCCAGTAAAACACAAACCAAGGGATGTAGCTTCACAGCCAGCGACCACGGATAGGTTTCTAGATGCTACCCCTCTCATATGGACGAATTCCCTATCAGATTGCGTCCTCAGAGGCTCGGTTATAACAAGCTAACCTCACGGCTGACTTTTGACACCCACTTAACCTGAGAGCCGAGCTCTCTCTTGTGTTTATTTTACTTCCGTTGATTATGTCGGGCACAGGGAGAGCCGTTATCCCTCAGCCTCCGACGAAAACAATTACTGTGTACAGAAACGGGGACGCCTTCTTTCCCGGGAGGAAGATAGTGGTCAATCAGCGACGGCTGACAACTTTTGACAGTTTTTTGACGACTTTGACCCGCGGGGTTGACGCTCCTTTTGGCGCAGTGAGAAACGTGTACACTCCCAGACACGGGCACAAAGTTCTGGATATGGGCGACCTGCAGCACGGGAATACATATGTTGTAGCCGGAGCTGAGAAGTTCAAAAAGCTTGAGTAGGTATCCTGTGGGCTGGCACATTTTACACTGCAGACCACCAAGGAGAGACGCCCATCTCCCTACATCAGCCTGTACATGTTTGTACATTGGCAAAGTGGGTGTCTGCAGTACCCACAATGTATTGAATGTATCTTAAAATGTTTAAACTCATCAAAATATTAACATTTAGAGCTATTTGATTTTCCTTGGATGTTGCATAGATAGAGACTAAACAGAGAACAAAACTTATTCACTTGCACCTGAGTTTTGTCACTCATGGTTTTTGTTTACTCTTTTCAGCTATTGGCAAATTACAAGCAAGAAAAAACCACAGAGAATGAAAAAGGAACAGGTAAGATCACTTGGTGTATAATCAATTACACTAAAACGATTAGCCTACAGTACACTGAGCCTGTCAAGTTTCCAGGTGCTAAATATCAGTGTATGCCACTTGAGAGATTTTTCAGAATGGGTGGCTGCAGGTGGTTGAAGTCTACACTGCGCAGTATTGGCACAATGTTCTAACTTTAAAGGGTCTCTGTAATGAGTGACAATTACCAAAACCAAACAGAATAAAGATAAATACAACACCTCTAATATCACCAATAACATAAGACAGCATGACACTGTCAGTGTTTCTTGATCATAAATAGGCAACTAAAATATCTTATTCCTATTCAGTACTGGTTCACATTCACTTTTCTGACCCCTTGTTTTGAAATTTTCAGATCCAACCCGTAGTTCACAGCAGAATAGTAGTTCCTGCGCGCTGGCAGAGAATTATTAATGAGTCATGCACTATCAAGTAAGTATTGAATTTCGGCTGGATACAAAAGTCATGGTCCATGTGAAAGGGGGGCATATTCCATGCTGTGTTATGTGCAGGAATAGTGTATTCTCCCTGATCATTTTTTCAGTGCCTCAATGAGTGTGTCAGCCTGACATGTGTTGTTGTATTTCAGTGTTTTTACCAATGGAGAGGTTTTGGTTCCTCCAGCTCGGATACTCATCCCAAAGTATACTCTCAGAAGCTGGGAAAATGTCTTAGCCATGGTGACGGAGAAAGTGCACCTTCGCACTGGTGCTGTGTACAGGTATGTGAGTAGCAGAGACCAATTGTTTGTCCTCATTCATTTACAGGTAGGCATTGCTATGATGCCCCACTTTTGTCTTCTTTTTTTTTCATGAATTCGCTCCCTTGACTTTTCAAGATTTTGTTTTCAAATATACTGGACAGGACAAGAATAAGGTTCTTTATTGTGTTTTGCAAATAAATCTAGCTTATTTATAAGAATTTTATTTGAAAACTAGGTTATTCCAGGTTGAACAGTGCAGCACTGGGCTGTAATAATTTAGACTGGCAACATCAGCTCCTCAAAGGAGTGTCAGTACAATTCCAAACTTAACTGATTGGAAGGATTTGAAGAATTAATTAGTGAGTGGAGCCAATCAAAATCAAATCCAGTTGTGGTGCGGTGACTGGAGTTCGTGCCGAAGCTGCCTGTAAGAAATTTCTAAAATGTGTTAACTTTAAACACTTCAACCACTCAATGTCAGTTTAATCTATCTCTTTATTAACGATCTTTGGTCATGCACAAATTTTAATTAGAAGAAAAATTGAAATCTTTATTCATGCCCTTTCTGAAGCAGTGGTACTTTAGCCTCTGATAATGAGTGATAATCTTTTCCGGCATCGTTCAAACAGCCATAAAACATTGCTCCAATATGTATTATTTCCTGTTTGAATTCCCAGGCTTTGCACATTAGATGGACATCCTCTACGTGGTCCTGCTGAGCTGGAGAATAACCAGCACTATGTAGCTGTTGGTGCAGATAGATTTAGAGCGCTGCCTTACCACCTGTGGGTGCCCAGGAGGAGTGAAATCACTGAAAAGGACCTGATTCAGGGGTATGAGCCACATCATGGATTGTGTACTGATTGGACTCATATATTAGCTTGAAAATGAAAGAGAAAAGATGCTTGTCAATTTGGTTTTATTTCTTGCAGCATCGGTCAAGACAACCTGCCGTCTATTAGGAAAACAAAACCTGTGAAGGATGTGGTGAGTATTAGTGCTTAAGACTTGTGTTCAGTTTTGTCACCTGGTTGGTCACAGTTTTATGATACGCTAAATTGTTGCCTTTTTCAAAATTCCCACTAGATTACAGTATGAGTGCATTGCTTCAACACCCTGGTAGTATCACAGTTGAAAAGCGTATCTTTGCACACACAGCATTTCAATTAACATTTCCCACGTGTGAGACTTGTTGTGGGGGTGCAGTTCGTTATGAAACAGTGGTATCATCAATCACTGTCTGCAAGAGGCATTGAGTTACCGTTGCCTTCCACTTTGATGGGTAATCCCCACAGAGACAGGCTGGCCCACTTGATCAAGTGCAGTGAGCCTCATAGACTGAACATATGCACCAGGGGGACTTTACTGACTGGAGAAAAAAAAAAAAATCTCTCATTCAAACCAGAACCGGGACAATTTGTATTGTGATTAAGTAGACAGTGAAATGCTTTGAATCCATATGAGGATTGCACTGCTGTGGGCCCGAGATGAACACCAAACACACACAGTGAAGATGGGAATATGCCCACTCAGCAGGTTGAGGTAGATACGGGGCCCCCTGTGAGAGACGTGTCTGACATCTGATTTTTCTAACCATGAAAGATGACAATACTGTGGCAGATGCCAATTTTTTCAGATGGAGAAAAATGTCCCGTGCCTTAACCCCAGGTGTTTCTGCTGGAGATTAGTATTATATGGAGAAATATATTGTTAGTGTCCAAAATAAGAAGTAACAATGAATTAAAATGATGTTAACTGTGACTTTTGTCCCCATTTTGTCAAAATTTATCCAAATCTAAGATGATAGATAAAAAAACTGCTTCTTTATCTAATTTTACTTAATTGAGGTTCTCTTAGCCTGTACATTAACATTAAAAATTGCTTGACTGATTATGATTTGCCACTGCTCATGCCATATTTCACTGAATCCCAGCTTTTGCCATTTCCCTAAGTGCCATGAGGTGGAGACAAAGACAGAGCTATGGCTCCATTTTGCATCAGCCAGCTCATTCTAGTATTATTCATTCACTGGACACGATGCTGCCGCACTTTACTCCCCTTCCCTCTTCATCTGATCCCTCATGAATTTGTAAACATGATTTGACCAGTTAATAAGGACCTTTCAGGGGGGGGAAAGATACATGTGAGGAAAATTGCTCCGGCTTGATCTGTCAGCTGTTTAGCTTACTGATTACACATACATTTATAGGGTCATGTCCGCCATTAATTTCGGTTTGACCTCACAAAACAACAGCGATCTGGTTGGAAATGCCTGTAAAAGGATCCAGTAACATGCCCGCTGAGGCTGTGTAAAATGTAACCTTGTTCTGCCACCTCGCTGCATGGGAACGTGTCTGTCCTGTCTGCACCGGCGGCGGAGCGTTGCCGCGCCGCTGAATGGGACATCTGGTCCGGCGCAGCCACTGAAGTCTAAATTGACGGCTCTGCAGAGTGTGATATTGAAGCTCTCCAGCACACCGTGTTCCCACTGGAAGCGAGCGTAGATGCTGAGTTAGGTGTTCGCAGTGATGAGGTAGAAACTTTCCAGGTAGACATAGCATAAAGAGAAGATTAATAGGGGAGAGAGGGAGGCAGAGAGACAAAGAGAAAGAGAATAACGGTGTGTATCAAAGCAAAGCAAAGTACTTCATTTTATTCATATTGAACGGCGGAGTAGCGCCTCTCTTTGTACCTCACATGAAACATTTTGTAGAAACAGCCTCGAAAAGCTGAATAAACCCTTAATAATAAGGTGTTAGTCGCACTCCCTGACATCAGTGATGACTTGCTGCTACTCCCTGATCCTCTGTTGTTGCTGGATGATCTCACTCTGGGAAGGGGAAGTAGCAATGCCCAGTGGAAAACTATACTCCCTGACTGCTGCCAGCATGTCTGCTCACTGAGGACCAGGCCCAGGGAGTGGCTCCTTCTGATACCACAGCCAGTGGTGGTTGGAGGCTGGCCGGTCCTATTGGATGGGACCCCCTTTTTTCCCCCCTGGCTATCGTATCGCCACGTCCTCTTGCTGACTCCTGTTCTCTGCCACTTGAGAGGACCAGAGATTACTTGTTGCCCCGGCCCCCCTGAGCCCACTCACACTAACTCTAGCACTCTCTGCTCGCTCTCTCTCTCTCTCTCTTTCTCTCTCTCTGGGGCCTCCCGATAGACACAGCTGTCTGCCCCCACAGGACATGGTACTGTAGATATGTAATGCAGAACGAGAGGCGAGATGACCTCAGCTTTTCCACTGCCATGTTTCCAGTTGCCCCGCTACTTTTACTGTACTCTCCCAGCCCCGCACCACTCCCCCTCTCTCTCTCTCTGTCTCTCCCTCCCTCGCTCCTCCACCCTCCTCACCACTCTCCCTGGGTGAGGCAGCCTTGATTTAACTTTGTTGATTTAAATAAGAGCTATTTACATCTTACCACCAGGCTATAACCGAGGGAAAAAAAAAAAGTTTGCTTTTTGATTTCGCAGATGGATTTTGAATTTGATTTTGAACTTCACGGCCGAGATGTTTTACATCACTCACGGAGAAATTGAGGTTATGAAATGGAATTAGCAACACTGCTACAGTGCCACTGTACTTTTGTCTTTGATGTTGTGGTTGTGGACACTACAGCGCGAGCGTGTGAACTCTGTTTCAACTCTCCCTCGCTGAACATACCAGGCAAACTTCACTCTTTTGTTGTTTTATTTTTTTTCTCCCCCGGCCCACCAACGGCTGTATAAATTCAAAAGAATATCAACAGACTTTGCCTCTGCATTAAAGAAAGCAAACAAGTGAAGAAACAACACTGCTATTCCCCAGACTCCATGTTAGTGAGCTTGCAAACACCATTGCCAGAAGTGTATTCTGGTGGAAGCCTGAGATCACTACACTATCCCCCGAGCCAGCCCAGGGATCCAGCCAGGCAGCCGCAGTAAAGAGCTCTGTAGCTGAAAAGAAACATTAAGTCCGCTCTCTCCCTCTCCCTCTCCCTCTCTCTCTCTCTCTCTCTCTCTCTCTCCCTCTCCCTCTCTCTCTCTGAGGGAGACATACCTCACCTTGCTACCTACAGAGGGGATGAGCAGCCTGTGAGGAGAAAATTGCCTTTTGTGGAAGCATTAATTCAGATGTGTACCCTGCTGTCTGAACATCACTCTGAACTCATCTCCCCACTGCTCTCTCTCTCTCTCTCTTTCTCTCTCTCTCTCTCTCTCTCGTTCCTGCACTCTCCCGCCATGCAACTAAGTCCCAAGCCTCTTTTTTCCCCCTCTCCATCAATAACCGTCTGCTGTCTACTGCTGAAGAATAAGTTATTCCCTGCAACTCCCTCCCTTTCCCTTTAAGCTTGTTTGGATTTTCATTGTTTGATCTGGCTTGATAAATAAGACAAATGCAGTTAGAAATTCATGGCTGCCCCATTTCATCAATAAATGATTAGTTTGCCACGCTCCCCAGTGATTGATAGGTTGTGCACGGGATGTATTGGAACCAGATGAATTCAATACAGTGGGAGTCACGGGGGAGCTACAAAGCGTATCAGCTCATGAAAAATTGAGGTCAATGGAAAATGTAAAAAAGGGTTGAAAAGAGCGAAGGAACAAGTTTTGTTCGGCAGCCCGTATACAGTGTGTAACCCCACCGTGTTTTGTGCTTTTTTTTTTTTTTTTTTTTCCCCTCTCCCTACAAAACAACACCAAAGGTTGATGATGAATCACTGGGAAATCGGAGGAAATATGCCTTAATCTGTGCCCCCCCCCTTCCTCTTGTCTTTTGTCTCTTCATGTAGTTTGCTCACACAGGCTTTAGAGAGGACCTTGAGCACACAGCCAGGGGCCAGATGAAGAAACACACAGCCAAGCCAGAGAGAGCCAAACAACAGAGGCAGGTGTCCAGAATCCCACTTCTCCTCTCAACAGGGGGTAAGCAGAGCAATTCTATAGAAACTCTCTCTCCTCTCTCTCTCGCTCCCTCTCCCCCCTCTCTCTCTCTAGTCCTTACAATCTTTAATGTGTGTTTTTTCACCACCCCCTCTTTTTCTCACTCCCTCTGATATGAATTGGACCTGTTGTTTTTTTTGTTTTTTTCCGAAGACACCACTGACTCCATGTGTATGTATGTGAGCCTGTGTGTACATGTGTGGGGGGACATTTGCGCTTGTGTACGAACGTGCGCACCGGCGTACAGTCTTATGTGTAATTCATGTGATTTTGTTTGTGATCTGGGTTTTAGTGGGTGTAGCGAACGGATAGAAGAAGCTACAGTTGGCACGTGGAGGAGCTTTCTTTGGATTCACAGCCTGTTCTCCAAAGTTAACCCACATCAGGGGGAACACAGCTCCCTGCTCTTTGAAAGAACGCAACTCTTTTCTGTGAATATTAAACAGAACAAGACTTCAAACACCGTCAAGGGGTCTTAAATCATAGATGAATTCAATCAGGCCATTTTGTTGAATATGTATCCAGAAAGCCTTGTTAACTATGTGGAGAAAAACAAAATGCTCCAATTTTCTCCTGATGGGGGAATCAAAATGGTAATAAGTTATTCATCACAATAACACAGAGGAAAGATCATAAAACTGACAAAATACTCTTTTAGATTGATGGGTTTAAGCACCACAGCAATTACACACTTTGAAAGTGATATATAACATCAATACACAGTAATTGCCACCCAGTTACTCATAGTTGTTGTTTCATGGGTGTCTGTTTTACCTTGTGTGCATAATAACACAGGGACCGAACTTGAAAGGCACATCCCGGGCCTGAGATTTGGCGTCGTGGCATGGATAATTGCAACAATTTGAAACCTGCCACAGTTTCATTCATTACAGTCGAGCGAGCTGTCCTTTTGATGGAGCTGAATTTCTCCCTCTCATATCGGCCTCGCATTAGGATGGTTCAGCACCTGGTTGGTTCAGCTGTCTGCAGCCGCTGCTGGGCGAGAGTGCTCTTCTTCTTGCAGCGCGTCTCTGCCTGCTTTTTGGACACTTGATCATACCCCATGGCAGGGCCCCCTCCCACAAAATGCATTAGTACGGGCCCAAGAGTTAAAGAGATAAAATCCATAAGCCTCCCCTGTAACTACATCACTGGGCCTCTCAGAGCCTATCGCATAGGCGGTAGCTCTGACTAGTGTTGGCAAGCATCATCCAATACAGGAGCAGTGCTTTTGGCAGCAGATAACTTTCATCATTTTGCCTCATTTCGAATTGAACGGGGCTAGAAAAAGATCCAAGAGGCATCTCTGTCCGCAAAACATGATAGATTAAAGTCTGCATGTCATATGGCTACATAATTCCCATTTTTAACCAAATTTTGAGCCAAATTTATTTTTCTAATCACCAATTAATCTACCATACTTGGGTTTTTATAATTTAATTCGAAGTTGAAGTAGATTCAAGTCCAATAGTGTGTTTCATTATTCATGCTCCCCCTTATGTTAGATGCAGCAACCACAGACAAATAAGATTTGGTGTAGTAGTAAAACACAGTGTGACGTTGCTGTAGCTGGTTCCCCACATGCATCAAGAGCAACCTGTCACTGTCAGGAGCCAACCTCAGGATGTAAGTTCACGCAGGCTGGCCATACTTGTGGCAGGGGAGCCGTGGCTTGCTGTAACCCTCAGGTCTGCGCAACCACTCTGAATAAATAAATGGCTTGACAGCATCATTGATCTCTTCTGAAGTTGAACAGGAAAGGAAGAGGGAGAGGATGGGAGGGCAGTGAGGGACAGAGAGATATAGAGACAGAAATAGGGAGAGAGAGGAGAGAGAGAGAGAGATAGCAGAGGAGCGAGAGGGTGGCTGCCAGCAGATGAGGTAATTGTGATTAATCACTTTTCTCAGAGGGCAGCGTGTTCAATGCAAAAAACAAAAGGAGGGAGGTGGTCGGAGCTGCAGAGGTGCAGGAAGATTGCCAGTTGAAGGTGGACCTGCCAATTGATCAGGTAAAACACTGCACCATGCTGGACCCTGATGAGGTCTTTAGCATATGATCTTCAGACAGCTCACAGCTGCTTCCAAGATGCAGAGTGACAGTTTGTCCCACTCAAAAAACAAAGTCACCACCATCACCATAGATAAACATCATAGTACTTGCTTATGACAGCTAACTGACTAGTAGTGCAACCAACTACAAACTTAGCAATTCTCATTCTCATTCTCTCATAATCTGTTTACACTGTAGATAACCAAATATGTAAAAGTTGACAACATTGTGTTTTTTTTGTTTTTTTTTTGGCTTGTTTTAACAAAAATGCAGTTAAGTTGTTTAGATTTCATGCATGGTGCATGGTTTGTATGGGATCTATGAGATAGCATGTTCTTTCCTCCACCAGAAGCTCAGTAAAACAAATTACATGAATACATATTATATTTGTGAAATTAATGCAACTGTACAGTACAATATAAGTCAGGGAATATCTTCTTTTCCGTCCCTGCAGGTTGAGGCCAAGGTGGTTGAAGAGGAGTGGGAGCCTGGCTGTTGTCGCTCTGCCAGCCCAGGCAAAGTCTCCCTATGTGGTTCAGACAGCTCATGTCTGCAGAGGTCTTTGTCTGCTGGAAGCAGGAGGGATGTAGGTACATCTGTCATCATTTTCACACAGTTACATATCACTTCCTTTTTCCTTTATACTTATGCCTGACTCACTTGCTTTTGGATTGATTAGGTGGTGCAATCACACTTTTATCTAATATTTGTTATACCCATTTTTCTCTCTGTGTGTGTTTATCATCTGTGTGTATTTGCTAGTTCAAATTTTTTGCAGGGCGAAGAGATACAGAAAAGGGCACTAAACATACTACCAGTCCTAGACGTCTACAACCAATGTCACCTGAGCCCCAGGTACAGCTTCATAAGATGAGGTTAGCTGCAGCTACAGATATGGATGCACTGAGGGACTCTACTGTATTAGGCTTGGAAAACGCATACTAGGGTGTCTTTGCTATTAGAGTAGAGCTCCATAACCATATGCACTTGTGTTTGATGTCTGTCCTTTACTCTAGTTATTATGTGTGTTCACAGTGATGAATTAGGGCAGAGCTGTGTATACAGATGTTTCTGCATGGATGTGTGGTTCCTAGAAATTACAGTCATTTAAATACACTTATTTTGCTCTAATAATCCTCGAGGGACAGCAATATGAATCCCCATAACTGTGATGAACGTACACAATAGTTGGGTGATATTACTATTCCAAGCAATTTCATTCGGCTTTGAAATGAGAAGATATTGAGTCTTATTTAAGCAATCAATAACCTTGAACATTTAGTTTTAATGAAAACTATAATTTCAAGCAGTGGCAATTACACCATAGGGGAATGTTTTGGTGTGGTGATGATTTTGCTGCCGTATGCACTTTTGCAATAAAGATATTCTTATCGGGATAATTATTGACTTCAGGGGGCCAGTTATGACCCTGGTTAAGGACCTCATCAATAGCTTAATTCATTACTTATCGCTTTTAGTCATACATGAATATTGCTGATTCAGAATGGCTATAGATTGGAGGGAATGACCATTAGATAATGGACAATAATGATAATTACCGGTACGGACTCAGCTACTATGTGCAATAACCATCACATAGCCAAACACTCCTTGATTTGTCAGCAAAAATGATTGACATAAGGAGAAGGTACGATTTTGGTAGTGACTGATCCTTTGTGAGAAAAACAAACGAACTAAAAAATAGTGTTAGAAATTTTCTTAAGCAGGACTGAGCACATGAATTCAACCACAACCACTTTGTTTTGTGGCTGCACTAAATCTAAGGATGTGAATGATGAATCTTTCAAGTGTGAGCTGTGGAAAAATCAAAGTTAGCATCCATCATAAAGACAGTTTTGAGAGTCAGTCATATGTACATAACACCTGCCACCTGGTAGAATTTAGGTCAGAGAAGGAACTTTGCAGCAGTTGAATTTTTTTTTGGCAGTGGGGATTTTAGTGGGGGTTTTATTTATGAAAGCCATTGTCAGACCAGGAGTGATGGTACTGCAGGTGAAACTTAGCACTAATTTCCTGGCAAATTTAAAGCGTAACCATCACTCACATTTGAGACCAGAGCGTTGATGTCTCATTGTCGGCAACCTCATCATTTAAATGGCTGTGAATGATAATGAGAAATATGTGCACCTCTATGACTCATACTTTGAACTGAGTTTGGATAGATTTCCTTCCACTTTGGTCATCATGCATGCTTGTGAAATACCCATTTGTGCTGTGTATACGTATGTGTATATATAGATATTGATGATCGAATTCAATTACATGATTACGTTTTCAGCCAAAGCTTTAAATGATTTATTGCATTGAATTTAAATAGTGAATACAGTTACAGAGTACACCGGTGAGGTAGTGTGTGTGATATTGACCTGTGTGGTCCAGACCAAATAAAGAATAACGAGATTCAGCATGTCTGCCAAGTGGAGATGTCCGCTGGGAGTGGAGGCAGACTGTCTTAGTGGAAGAGAGCGCAGGAGAGAAGGCTAAAGCTTGATGCACATTCATCAAAGGTTTCCTTATAATCAGTTGACTGACTTTTGTTGGGTTTTGTGAAGGTTGAGTTTTCCTGCAGAGCGCACTCTCCTAAGATGCTGATTGATTTCACAAGGAGGAGCATGTCTGCTAGACTTCATGTATTCTGAGGGAACGTGGACAAGGGTAGACTTGTACGAGCTGCTGTGATATTGTGTTTACAACTATCATTTGTTTTGATTTAACAATATTGGCTGATTTATCAACCAGTCAGCTAAGCATTTTTTCTTAATTAATATTGTTAGAAATGCCAATACAACTAGGGATGTTTGATCAATTGTCTTCCTCTTCTTAAGAATTTTGTGATAAAAAATCGAATAGTTATTGACCGCTTCATTGATCCATTCCTATTCTTTTCCAATGCAATTCCATTTCATTTGTCTTCGGCTGTTTTCCAGGCTCTTATTCCCCTAAGCTTAGGCTAGCCATTTCAGAGGCCTTATTTTCCCCATGCAAGGTCAACTATAATCAACTTCAGACAATGTCACCGCCTTGCTTTTCCAGCTAGGCTGAGGAAGAGGACGATTCCTCTGGGCTTTTAAGGACCTACTGCATTATGCCATTCAATTACTGTTCATTAGACAGTGTACAGCCATTAATCAGACTGAGATGTTCTGCTAGTCCTCAGCGGGGACAATGAACTGGGGAAATTTATTCTGGCTTCCTGTCTGGGCACTGTTTAGTGGTACGGAGAAAGAAGACACTTTGGAATGCACTGAAGCTGTCAGTACGGAGTTTTTAAACTGTACTGATACTCCACTCTGTATGTCTGTTTTCAAGCGAAGTTCTCCGCTTCACGCAGCCCTGTCTTTGAATTTTAAGAAACATAGCCACATTGTCAGAGATTTACTGCATATGTACTACAGTATTAGGGATCTGATATATCACTGTGAGGGAAGAAACCTGACGGATTTACTGATTAGGGCCGCATATGCATTGAATATGACTAGATGATGATATGAGAAACTGATTTATATTTTCCAGGAAGCTAAAGAGGAGGAGGTGTCTTCTAAGCTCTGCAGAATACGGTCACGGGTGCTCCGCTTTTTCAAGGGTAGGTTCATCAAAGCAGAAAGCCCGCTACTAGCCCCACTGGCAGCAGCAGCGGCGGCAGTGGCCCCCGCGTTCCCCTCCACAGCACCGCTAAATCTAATGCACTCATAAAGAGACCGCTAATACACTCTGCATTACAAGTTCCTCCCTCACATCGCATGTCACCGGATCCACAACCACCACTCAACATCTGGGAGAGCTTTCCACTGTGCTTTATGGAGACCATCTGGTTGTGGGGTTTTTTTTTTGCCTCTCCAATCTCAGATGACTTATTCCTGTATTAAAGACACCTGCACATCAAGGTGCACCACGCTGAGAGCCTGGGATTATACACCACTCTTTATATTTCCCTTCTCATTTGTAATTTGGGCCCACTCTGACAAAGTAGAAGGGAATACCTACCTTGTTACTGTGAAAGTCCTTTTTTTTCTCTTTGACTTCTTATTCTAACTAGAATTTCATGGTCTGGGTTTCATTTGATTGATATAGAGAAGAGCACATCTGACAAAAAAATACAAATATGACCGAGTACTGTTGTACACATTTCATTATAGGAAAATAAGAAGAACACAGTGTTCAAATACAAACGGTAGCCATGATGTAAACCTGGCATTCTCCTTCGGTGGGAGAATGTGCCTTGCAGTTAGTTCCAGCAATTTCACTCTAATTGTCTACAAAACATAGGCTTTGGGAGCGAGGCCCATTCAGCGTTTCCCCATTGTCCCCAGTGAGAATTCCAAAGGTGACTAAATGGAGAGGGATGTGAATCCCTGCAGGTGGTTATCACCGTCTGCCCTCCAATCTGAGGTGCGCTATGTCAGTGTGACACCGGGAAAATCACTGCATCCTGCGCTAACAGTAGGCTTCCTACCTCACTCGCATGTAATCCATTCTATCATGAAAGTACAGACACACACACTTGCAGACAGCACTTAATATCGACCTCATCTCACATACTCAAGTGCACGCACATGCATGCATGTATTCTCTCTCAGTTATGCTTATACTGACAGCACAACAGGTCTTGTGAAATTCGGGGACAGAAATATGGCCTTGTATACTGTAGTTCTGGCTGTGCTTTCCCCAGATCATAGCAGTGACCACTGTAGGGGGCGTTTGAAATCAATCATAGCGTCTTATTACTTGCACATTCCAGACCTACGCACTCATTTTTCTGTCCATATTATATTATATTATTGTTGCCGGGTATGAATGGTTCTGCATCATGCCTCATATTTCCTAGCTGTCAGAGCCGTGGTGGATCTGTGAGATGCCACACATGCAAGGCATAACTGGAGACTGAGGGCTGAAATGGGGGGAAGTGGGATGTGAAACTGTAGGAAATGCAAGTGATCTTAAACTAACGGAACCAAACCTGCCACCTGCTTTGCATCAAAATGTCAATGTCTGCGCTGTGTCAGGTTTTTTCCTTGAAGGGAAATTTTCCAGTTGAGACAAAGAGGAAGCCTATTTCTAAAATGTAAATCTACCTTCAAAGCCCTTGCCCTCCCTCCACCATATATTTGTGGCAAATTCTGAGCAGGTACGGTTTCTTCACCAGTGATATTCTATCTTAACTTCCCTGATATTAAAGCAAGAGACACTACTGGGCTCAGTTTGGCTGAGAATCTCCTTCAAAAGTTATTGGCAACATGAACAATGGCCTCATAATTTATGAGGACTGTTAGGGCCTGTGACAGAAGTTGTAAAGCATCTTGACTGATTGGGTAGATATGAGATGTGTGCAGTCATGGCATATTGTCGCCTGTATGCTCATACTACATGCAGAGAGTTGCATGGCTTGCTATGTCACAGATAAATTATTCCACACAGTCAAATTAAGGCGTTGTAAATCACCTTGCAGACCCGAGACTAGTCCTGAGTGACGACCTTTACGCCTATTTGACTCTAACTCTTATTTATGTTAATCACATCTGTATTATACTGACGGGGAAATGGTGTCATATTCTAAAAGGTCATTGTTGTGGCTTATAGCCTATGAGAAAAAAAAAAAAAAACACTGTTTTTGTTTACCACGAAGCGGAGGAATTCTTGACATAATAGATTGGACCCTTTGCTTATATGTTTGTAAAGTAAACAATTCCCTTTTATTTTTTTTTTCCCAGAAAAAAAGTAAGAAGTCAGATTCCTTGCCTTGATCAACATGCCACGCATTGATAAGGTATGTCCTGTACATATATGATTCAATTTCTCATGGATAATCTCACATAATTTAATCACAACACGCAGTGTAGTACGGCTCCATGCAGTATATTTCTTTACTGCACAGCGGTGTTCATCCACCATATGGGGATACAGCATGTACTATGCTGCTGTAACAAGTTCTGAGCATAAGAAATGTTTGGTGTGGATATTAAGCGGTTCTGAAATTGCTCCATAAAGAGCTTCATGATATTTATGACACCTCAGTAATCACATGTCCCATGGATGTTAGACCACCACAGTATATCTTCTGATACAGAATATATTTTCCTTTGTTTCATTCAGTCGTCCCTGTTAAGTTCTGTTTCAGGCAAGAGCACAGGGTATCCTCGGGGAAGGGGTGGTTGAAGGAAAATGAGAGTCTTTGTTAACTATAGTAAAGTTGGAGGGAAATGTATGATTTTCTCCTCATTCATCATATATATGCCTTGCGAGGCCTTCAAAAGGCAGCCGCTCCAAACAGCAATAAGTTTCTTTTTTTTTCCATTTACATGGTGAAAAATAATAAGTTCCAAAGACCGTGTGCTGAAAATCAGCCATTGTGATGTGAGAGAGGCGTCTGCGTGTGATCTCCGCTGCACTCGAAACGACAGGCTCTGTGAAGTGCACCACTGCCCAGTTACACATTAGCTTTGATTGCCAGTTTGTTCTGTTCGCAGCCTGTAGCTTTGAACTGCATCTCAAGATGAAAGCCAACCTTGTCCACAGTGTGTCCACTGTAGACTGCTGCTGTTGCTTATTTGCTGCAGGCGCCATCAAGGGCTTTAGGACTATTTTTTTTCTCTATAGTTCTTTACCATGCTGGGATGAGTATTATGTATAATTTATCATACAATACATCCCGAGACAGGGCCACATCTCTACTCCATTTTAATTTAATGCCTCTTCTTTCTTCTGCATCTCATGTTGACTGACTCTGTGGTCAACGTATGATACCACTAAGGTATGCCTTTGTTGTGTCCAGCAGATGCACTTTGATATTAGTGGCTCCTGTGGTGAGTGCATCACCGTTCAGTGCTTATTCACTCTCTCTCTTTCTCTCTCTCCCTCTTCCCCTTTCCCTCTCCCTCTCCCTTTCTCTTTCCTCTGTGAACCAGAGCCATAGACTACAGTGTCAGACTGCTGAGGACCAGACGTCCTCGTTCTCTCTGTCTCCAGAAGCCAGCCGCTCATGTATAAGATGAAACAGTGTTATAAACCAAATAAAAATGTCTTGCCTCTTGACAGCCCCACCGTGAATATATGGCCTCTTATTTCAGTGAATATATTGCATAATTATGTATGGTTATGAATATTACATGGAGCCCCACACTGAGCGCATGGTAAGATGCCTAATTGCGGAGTTTAATTATTAAGAAGCAAAGGTCCTGAGCGGGTTTTGTGAGAAGCACTTTTGATAAATTATTTTTTGTAGTTTTCTGATGAATTATTTTGGGGGCTTGTGCCTAATCAGCAGGCATAGTGGACGGCGTAACTGCTCTTGAGAGAGACTTATCTTCCCATGGAGAGGAATTACTATGCTGATTAAATCCACTGAAATCAACTAATAACTTAATGATATTGGAGTGGATCAAAAAAAATAAAAAAATGAGTCATTGCCTCTCATAGTGGTAGCTATGAGGAACACAAGGGCACAGTGATGGGTAGAATGAGGACTGTTGCTGTTGACCCCGGGGCACAGCTTTAATATTTCTATGTAACATGAGAGAGGGAAACAGAGGGAGCAAGAGAGTATCGCTCTCTCTTGCTCCCTCTCTGTCTCTGAAAGAGCACGATGGCATGTACTAAAGCAAAGCAAAGCACCTCATATTAAACACTGTGTAGTAGTGCTTCACTTTATACTTCATATGAAGCACTCCAAGAAAAAAGTCCAGAGAGGCTGACTAAACAAGGAATAATAAACTAGGTCTCCCTGGAGTACAGCAAAAGCCACTAGAATGAGTAGCTTGTATAACTACGATTGCTGCTGCCACTTCTTTCTCTCCTACATGTACTGTATCTGAGGCAGCCACACACAAAATATTCCTCACTAGTTACGTATTCAGTTCAAGTACACTTACTGTGCAGAAAAAGTTTGCGGCTTGACCTTGGTTTGGTGTCAAAAAGGAATTTGCAAATGAATAAAACAGGCTTCTGTGCGTGTTATTTCAAATATAGCGCTGGCACACATGATGTGCGCTTCCATAAAAGCTAGTGGCCCTAATGCAGACAATAAGAATCGTTGACCCACTTAATCGCAGTTCCATGTCATGCTGTGACAGTGTGAAAGTTAGTTCACCGCAACTATAGGATCAAGCGCAGCAGCAATAGCCGGGCTCCCTCCATTCCCCTCGTACAAAATGCATGTCAGTCTTGCGCTTACGAAATACAGTCAAGCTGCTTTTCGCAAGCCAGCACAAATATGTGAATAATTAATTCCTATCGATGTGAGGATCACCTCGGTGTGTCCAGTGGTTGTTTGGTCTACAGCTCTCCCCCGGAGGGCAGGAGTCAGGTCTGTCTGTCAATAACATGTCAGTTGTCTCACAGACCGGGCGCTCGGACCAGCTCTACCGCTTCAGTAAGCAGCTGCCCCACTGTTCTCTCCTTGTTGTTAAATCAACTATTCTGCTCCGGATAGAGGCTTGAAGCGAGTGTGTTGGGCAAAATTGCTGTGGTGGTTGGGGGTCTGCAGAGTAGACTGGCAATAACAAATGCACATTCTGTTCTGTTGCTGTGTGCAGTAATTGCAGTGATTAGAAATGATGAATAAGTTATTCCATACTGGGCTTCACAGTTGCGCTTTAAATGGTAGAGTTGATGTAAAAATGTACTACCAGGTAAATTAAAAACACATTTTTATCTGCAGCAACGTCCTTTAGGTAAAGGTTTCAGAGACAGGGAGGGTCACGCATTCATACACTTGCATGTGGGAGCTACCACAGTCTTTTATCACAGGTTATTGTGCAGCCTCAGGTTCGGTGCCTTGCTCAAGGGAACACAGTCGCTGCTGCAGGAGAGGAGAGCATCTCTCCCCAGCACAGATTTTCTTGGCTTTAATCTTCACACCACATTATACACACAAAAAATATGGCTTATTTCATCTCACATTCAGTCTTAAAATCTTGTTTTTCCTAAAAAAAAAAGCTAGTAGGATGAGATAATCCCACTTGTTTCCAATACAGTTTCACTTCTTTAAGGGATTTTTCTGGGTATAAATATGTTGAAATGAGGCAAGATAAAGCAGATTAACCCACTAGTATCAATAAAATTACAGTTGATCCAAGAAAATAATGGAAATAAGTTGATTAGCACTGGAAACAAGTCACTGGCAGATTTTTCACCTGCTTTGAGAATAAGATTTTAAAGACTGAACATAAGACTAAATGACTTAAGATGGATATATAAACCTGTGTACTGAATTTAAGTGCGATGAGGACTGTCAAAGGCTGTAATGGGTAGTGTGTAGAATAGTGCTGTGTGCCATGAGACCTGAATTGGGCCTCCTAGTAGACAAGATAGGCAGGTGCTATTATAAAAAGGCTTTTTCAACACTGACATCATCCAGAGCCACCAGGAGGCCACTTTTCCCTTCTCTGTGTTCCAGCCGGCTAGCTGCCCACTGTCTGAAGCTAATGGCTGGAAGCACAGCTAAAAGCTCCCAGTGTGATAAGGTAATGTGAAGTCAGACAGACAGAGGGGAAGTGAGAGAGAGGGAGAGAGTGCTATATCGTTGGGGCCATATATACTGATTATACAGTGATGAGGAAATGGTCTAAAAATAAAAACAAATGGAAAATGATAGATGATATCACCAGACCCAGATTGCTGACTGCAGAGGCCTGAGTCATATCCAGACGGCTGTGGAGCAGGGATGGCGGCGGGAGTTGAGACATACTGCTGTTTTGTCAGCTGACCTGCAGGATGTCAAGCTGAGCAGCATTATATTTGGTAAATACATGCACGATTAGTGAATGAATAAATGAATGAATGATGTGCAAATGGCTGAGTAAATGAATATTTTGCTATGCTAAGCCATAGTCAGTGGTCCATTGCAAACGACATTATATGTCACTGATGTTGAATGGTTTTCATTACAAAAAACTAGGTTCTATACTGTGGCCTGCTACAGTAATTAGCTGGTGGCTTCAGCTATAGTAGTTGGCAAATACTCATTGAAAAGATTGGCTTTAGTCATTGCAGTAATTTTTTACAGTGCTGCTCCACCACCTCCATCACCACTTTGTGTGTGTTTATGTCAACTGAGTTATTAGGCTTTAATAAACAGTGTAAGAGAAAGAGCCTGCCTACCTGCCTGCTTTGCTCAGCCTGCATGATCTGCAGATGGTGCCACCGGTCCAGACTACTGTCACACCAGCCTCCCACCTCTCCCTCCTCACACCTTCTCTTCACTCTTTTGGCCCTGCGCAA
>OMLF01021604.1:44406-57467 GCA_900302615.1 Holocentrus rufus | reverse complement strand
TGGACACATTCCTTTCAGTGAAATCTTTACATTGTGATGTTTGAGTTGTGTTTGGAGCTCTTTTCGGGATGCATGTGCCGCATTTTTGATGGCTGGATGCCACGTGCTGGGACTCCTAGAATACTGTCCAATATGACCAAATTAAAGATCTCAACAGTAGTCAGCTCCCATGCTCTGCTATGGTAGTCATTATCCAAGTATTTCTGAACAGAGTGCTTGTCTTGTCTTGTAGGACCTCCCAGACACTCTGGACTGCTCCATTCCCCAGGGAACAGATGCTATCACACCAGAGGAAAGGGAGGAGCTGAAGGTGTCTGGTCAGTGTTAATCTTCTGTCCTGCAAGAAAAGTGATTTTATAAATGAACGCATCTAATGTACATGCAGATGTGATGTTATCAATTTTTATTACCGGTATTCACTGCAGTATGCCTCAAGATGAAAATGGCAGGGAGGTCAAGGAATTGATCTTCGTACTTTAGATTGTTTACTTATCCACTCTTCCATCACGCAGTATCTAAGACACTGCTGATTGGGTTTTGATGAAACTTTGGGAAATGATGCATCTCACTGCTGCATTCTAGCACTGTAAGAGTTACACATTGATTGATTGATTGATTCATGGGGAGGTGGGGGGCACATGCTTACCTTGTTTGCCTTGTTTTACAGTCAAGCTGTTCCTGTGCGAGTCTGATCAGTCTTCTATCAGAGATGCAGTGGAGAGGGGTGAGCTTTTCATCTTTTAAGACTAAAACCACACTGTAATGGCTGACCAAAGAGAATGCAGAACTGATGGGAAATGTTTCGGTAAACCTCAGAAGTGTTCTGTGCGATGTTATGCACTCTATGAGATCTCTAAGCAGGATTCAGCCTTAATCAGGACAATTCCATCCTTTGTTTATCTCTCACCCCCAGCCTGCCAAACATTGGCGGTGTCCCAACTAGACTCCGTAATCATAGCGCCACCTGGGCCTTTGGAGGGCGACAGCCAAACTTTGACCCACCTTCAGCCAGCGTGGGAGCAGTTGGAGGGTCTCGTCAGGAGCCAGAGGATTGCAGCGATTGGCACCTCTGACCTGGACAAAGACCTTCTGGAGCAGCTCTACAACTGGGCTCAGGTGAGCGGGACTCCTGTGTGCACACGTTTAGCTCCACAGAAATGCTGACCAATGATAATATCTGCGGCAAATAAAGCCCATCATTGACCCTCATCCCTCTCTTGGGCCAGGTGAAGCCCAGCAGTAACCAGGTGAACCTGGCCTCCTGCTGTGTGATGCCTCCTGACCTCACAGCCTTCGCCAAGGAGTTTGACATCCAGCTGCTCACACACAACGACCCCAAAGGTAAAAACCCATTTCTTTTTTTCTGTTAAATTCAGTTGGATTATTTGTTTCAGTTATATTATGAAAGCAGATATATAACTCCTTTTTATTGATGCTAAAATAAGCTTTTATGGAAAGAGCACAATTTGACCTGATGAAATGCTTAGAATCATTGACAATTGAATAATCGGTCAGAAACAAATACATAAAAACATGCTTTTGTTGTGGGTAAACCTCATTTTTTAAGTGCCTCCATAGCTGTCTTCAAATGTGCGCGCATGTGTGTGTGCATTCATTTGTTTTTGCCTCTTTGTGAGCTGTAAGCTGATCCCGCTCGGCGTCTCGTGTTTCCGTCCCCAGAGCTGATGTCTGCGGCCACGTTCCAGGAGGCGGTCCAGGAGGGCACACAGAACCTGAACGTGGCTGACTGGAGGCTGGAGTGGGTCCTGCGCTACTCCATCATTGTCAAGAGCAGAGGCATCATCAAGGCTAAGGGCTACCTAGTCAGTGCCAGGAAAGCTAGCACCTAGCACAGCCCGTTGCAGAAGGAAGACACAGGGATGAAGCCATTCTCCTCCGTTTCATTCACACACACAACATGCAAAATAATAATAGCTTTGAATAATGGATGCCACTAATCAACGTAGGTCTTAGAAGCCATTGTTTTATAAATGGAATCCCTAATGGATGAGCATGCATCTTGGCCATCTATGATTTTTCCAGTTACTTTAAATGGGTGCAGGTAGTCATTACCATCCTCTCTCTCAGATTGAAAATAAGAAATTAACATGCAAGGTCCAGCCCAGTGGCAGGTTTCAGAGTGTGACGCAGACCGCAGAGAGAGACAGAACAGAATAAAATCTCACTCTGTGTACTGTTTTTCTCAGATGTAGCTCTCATCATGACCAATGCGTTTGTAGTCCAACCACTGGCCGCCGCAGTGAAGGATTTGTTTTAATGATGGAGATCTACGTAGCTCAACTTGTATCTAATGTGTTTTTTTTTTTAACTATGTCCTGATGTGAAGTGCCTCTTCCTCTGCTCCTCCTATCCCCATATTCGCTTTGTTTCAACTGTGTAAATCAAGCTTTAAATATGGGGTCTGAATGATAAGATTGTACGAATTGGTACCACAGAGGGAAAAGGTAGAGATTTACCATTTTATATTTTAGTACACTAGAATTATTCCAAACCTTGTGAAAGGGAAAATCTTTCCAGCAGTATAGATTATGGATATTAAGAAACCTTTTTTTTCCTGGCGCCTCATAAAAATCTGATTTTATTCTTACTATTTAGATTTTACCTACAGTATATGAATATCATTTGCATTCCTCGGTGGAGAGAAAATGCCCTCATCCAAGTACAAATAAGAGATATCTATTTTATGGTCCGGTGACTGCATTGATTGAAAAAACATGCAACTGTTTATGTGAATGTCATTTTTCCATGCTTTTTTTTTAAATTCAGCCACTTTCATGTGCTTGACCCAATGAAATGTATGACCCCTCCGTGCTCATGAGATTAATTTGAGGGAGTACAGCAATATTTTGAGATTGATATTAATAGCAGCCCATTGTCCTTTACATGCATGTTATAGCACTGGAAATCCTTTGTGAACGAAAGGAGATGTGAAAGTTGGTTAACTCCGACGAAGTGCTTGAATACAGTTTCTTATTTATGAATCATGGCTATATCTCCAGACAGGGTCCAGTAAACCTCATAAAGACGAGTTTTCTCTTGTACTGTAAAAATAATATATTTAATGTTGACATATATCTGTAAATCATGAATTGGCTTTATTAAAATGAAAAGAAACAAATAATGTCTACTCTGGAGTGATTTACCCTGTAAAAAGTTTTTCAATCGACAGTATAAACCAAGACTTGTGTAAAGTGTAGCATGCTTGTCTGATATCGCAGCACTTCCTGTCTTTTAATTTTAGGTCTTGTAATAGCTGATCTGATAAGGCTGCCCCTGACTTTGTGAAACTGATAAGGAGTCTAAATATGAAGTGATAATGCTTTTTGTTGTTGTTTTTAAATCTCAGCGTAGGAGCATGTTGACTGCTTATTTGTGTAGCTAATTATGGGGCTAGCATGTTTTATTATTGTTTTTAACCTATTTCGAGCCTACATAGTAAAACGATTAGAATTAAGTTCAGTGCACAAATTTTAAACGAATATTAATGGTTTTTACCTAGCTTCTGTCTTCAGATATCATTTTGCACAAATAATTGCAAATTCTGATCCCAATATAAAAACCTACGACTCAGGTGCTTTTGGATCGGCAGTCAGGCCTCTCGGTTAATGCAGATCCATGGCTCTGGGTTAATGATCATTCAAACTGTTTTTTTTTTCTTTTCCTTTTGGGACTGTACTTTTAAAGTGCGCGCACATTTTATCTGATAACCGGGAGTGACTGGGAGATGATTCGTGACTTGTGTGCTATGACAACAGTAATAAGACGAATAACCGGACGCCAGTTTTCTTGACTAAGTTATAAGATAAGTGAATAACGCCAGGCAATAATCTGTGTTATTACAAAAATGAAATATAGTGGTAATGAATGAGCGATCCACTCTGCAATCGTCTATTTGGCCTGTGTCCTTTGCGTACATCGATTGGTCGAGTCTAGCTTCAAGGTTCGTACCGGAAGTGTGGGAGTAAGCAGGAAAGCAGCATGCAAGATGGTGGCCACCAGGAGAGGAGTACGCGTGTACTCTCCAACTAAAACAAACTCCGATCAGTCTTCTACTGTTCAGGTACGTATGGCAACGAGATGGTCTCCGTGTCTAAGTGTACTTAGCTTAAATCAAGTATTGCTTAGCGGTGAGTGGAGCCCGTCACGTGTCTGTGAGTCTGTCTGTTTACTGGTCACACTCACGTGGCTGTCCATTCAGAGTTGCTGGACTTATCCTCTGATAGTTTGTAAACAGTTTGGTGTGTTCATACCTTAGGGGAAGCCAAAAGGCTAAACAAAAATTTTAATAGATGGAGAGGCACACCACGCTGATAATCAGACTGTCTGGCGTTTGTTGAACGTTCAAATTATGAATTACAAATTGATCACTGAGTAAACGAGGCTAGTGGCTGAAGGACTGGTTCCAGGTCAGGGCCTTAAAAGATAACGCTAAATAAACGTACTGCATATAATAAACTGTTACTGTTATATAAACTGTTCCTTGCTACCAGCATCGGGATTTTGCATTTTGGACAGTTTGACCTGAATGAATTTTTATCAACTGGGAAAACAGAATGTCATCAGACACCACCATCACAGGGCCTAAATTCTTTTTTATGGCAATGCCTCTGGAGTTTGCTGTTGAACTAACAATATTACTGACTTTGTCTCACACCTACCATCCAGGCCACTCCATCCACTGGCAGAAGAACCAGGAGGGCTGCTAAGCAAGTGGAGAGTCCCACCCAGCATGCACAGGAAGAGGAGCCTGAGAGCGAGGGTGGACCCCCAGTATCTCCCAAGAGCCTTTGCTCTTCATTGAAAAGATGCACCAGGGCTTCCAGACTCCACAGCCCGGAGCAGCCCTCCACCCCTGTGGGCTCCACTCATGAAGCGGATGTGTCCGACTTGGAGTCCTGCTGCTCTGCTGTGTCTGACATCGAACCACTGGTCACACGCACCCGGGGGAGGAGAAGACAGCCCAGTTCAGTAAGTCGGGGAGAAGATGAGGTATCTGAGGTGGAGTCGTGTTCTTCCGCGGTATCGATATCGAAAGGGGGCCAGAGCACTCGCCGGAGCACGAGGAAAAAGAAGGCAGCTCCAGACAGTAGCGCAGTGGCCGAGGTTGAGCCTTGCAGTCCTGCAGTGTCAGACACACAAAGAGCCACCAGGAGTCAGAGGAAAAGTGTTCGCACCAGGTCCTCAGCTAAACCACACACCGAAGACTCTGAGCTTTCAGATGCTGACAGCTGCATGTCCAGTGTATCAGGTGCTGACGTTTCTGTGTCCGGCAGAGCTACTCAGTCTAGAAGGCGAGCACAGCCCATCCCCCTGCACCTGGATGAGGCTTCGGAAGGCTCTCAGTCACCTGACCCAGTTGGACGACGAACCAGGGCTGCAAGAGGGAAGGTAGCGGCTTCTGTCGTCGTTAGCGAGCCCCAGTCCTGCGATTCTGAAGGCTTTGAGTCTGGGCCTAGCATGACGCCGCAGAGGACCACTCGTAGGCAGGTCAAGGCAAAGTCCACAGGCCCCAAAGCCATGGACTCGGACTCTGATTTGACTGATGTGCATTCTCCGCTGGGTAGCCCCTGCTCCACGCGAGGCAGAGGGACACCCAGCAGCAGCCGCACAAGCTCCGGTAACAGCAGCCGAGCTGCCACCAGGCTGACAGCCAAGGCTCTTAGTATTGTTCTTGAGAGAGCGAGCTCCCCTCGAGCCGAGGAAGGAGAAGAAACAGGCAAGCGGGAGCCAGGAGAGGAGAGCGTATTGAATGACTCGACATTAGAAAGTACAGTGATTGCTGACCCAGATGGCACACTGTTAGAGGAAGATAAGACCCTAAACTTAGAGGAAAATGAGGATGTGACAAGTACTGACCTCATATCCAGTGACATTTCACCAGAGGACGCTGCAGTGATAGAAGTTGGACCTCGAGGGAGTGTGACTATGTCTGTGACTGATGTGGAGATGGATGAATCTACCAGTGCTCCCCAAGAGTCTACAGACACAGAAGAGACCAAAAAGGGAGTGACTGTCACCCATTTGCCAGATGAGGAGATGGATACCCTGCCAGATTCCCAAGTCGCTTTCAGTCCCGCAGTAACAGTATCGGATAGTTCTTGTCGCATTGAAAAAGCTGTCAGTGTTAGTGAGCCTGCAGTGGCAGCCGGAGACCAGCAGAGAGAGCTGTCTGCTGAGAACAAGGATGGAGACACCTCAGAGAAGACACTAATGCAGGAAACGGCCCCATCATCAGAGCTCCCCTCTTGCCAATCAGTTACAGTATCAATATGTGAAATGACTGCTACCTCTGAAGTCACAGAAGACACCGAAGAGAAGGACAAAGCCATGGAAACGAGTGATGTGGACACCCACGCAGGCGCTCACCGATCACAAACAGAGAGGCTGGAAGATAAGGCTTTGGATGAGGATGCTGTTGTGGAAACCCTGGCTGATGAGCAGGAGGAAATGGAGGTTGGTTCTTCAAATGAAGATGCCCAGCAGGGGGTCGACTCAACTGAGGTCCCTCTGTCCCCAACCAAGGCCAACCAAGTCCAGGTCGAGTCCATCCAGGTCACATCCAGGCAGGAGCAGAAGGTTACAGTGGAGCCTGGTCCCGGACCACAACCTGAAGAGTCGGTTGTTGTCCAGAAAACAGGACTTATCAGTCTGCTGGACAGCAGTGAGGACGAAGATGATGATGAATACGTAGAAGAGGAGGAGAGAGAAGGTTCTGGAGAGGAGGACGAGGAGGAGGAAGAAGAAGATATGGAAGAAGAAACAGCAGGACCTTCCAAGAAGAGCGAGGTAGCGTCTGAATCAGTCGCGGGGCTGTTTATGATTGACACCCGTCCTGGGCAGGAGGCCGATGATCAGTACTACAAGGAGGTTCAGAGGGAGAAGCAAGCAGATGCAAAGGGGAAGGAGGTTGACGAGGAGGAGGAAGAGTTTGTGGACGAGGAGGAAGATGACGAGGATGAGGATGCACTGGTCCTCTTCTCCAGTAGAAACCCTCAGGTGTAAGTACGCTGTTAGTTGGCATTCGAACACAACCACACCAATGCAAACAATACAAATTTGGTATCCGTTAAGAGTCCCTGAGAGGGTTTTATTTCTCCAGCTAAGCTCCCATGGCAACCAAGCCACCCTAATTCAGAGAAGCATAAACATTGATTTTTCTTTTCAGGGTAATAAATCTGTATTACTTGAATATTGAATCGCTGAGCACGTACAGACAGCTTCGCCACACTCTTCACACACCACGTCTCCATCATTACGTTTTATTCATATGGTAAGGAATGCAGAGGCGAGGAATAAGACACAACTATGCCTCCTGAGGAATATTTTCTGTGCCAATTTGTTTCAGGAAAGAGATGTCCAGCCGTATTGACCCAGGCCTCGGAGTGAAGGAGCTCGGGGGTTTATACATCAATTTTGATGGCAGCAAATCAAAACCTGTCTCCAGTTCGCTGAAAAAACTGAAGGAACAGAAGATCCAAGATGAGGTAAATAACTTTGATTTTTTTTTTTTTTTTTACGCTTTTGAAGGTGATCTGTGATGCAGAGTGAATAATGAATTTTATAGTTATGCAAGGACGGATAAATTCAATAATGCTGGAGATGGTGTTATTCACGCAGTTTTTCTCTAAAATCCTTTCGACTTTGTCTGTTAGTGTTAGTATGGTGCTTTGCAGTGTTGTGTTGCAGCTTTTTTTTTCTGCCCATAGGTGATGAAGAAGAGTGTGATCGGTCCAGACTTTGAAAAGAAGGATGCAGTGCCTCCATACAGTGAAGCCAAACAAGCCTTAAAAAAGAAACGAAGAGTAAGTTGCACAAACAAAAATGACTACTTTATTAAAGATTTGATTATTGATGTGTCATTTATGAAATCAGTATGACACATTGTGTTGGTAATACAAACACTTACACAAAAATGTGTCCCATGATTTTATTTAGTCCAGTTCTGAACTTCTCAAATGCTCCTTGCTATTCCCAGGAGGAGAAGGAGAAAACGACAGGGGACGGTTGGTTCAACATGAAGGCGCCTGAGCTGACGAAGGAGCTGAAAGATGACCTCAAAGTCCTGCAGATGCGAGCCTCCTTGGATTCCAAGAGGTTCTACAAGAAGAACGACAGAGATGGCTTCCCCAAATACTTTCAGGCAAGTGAATACATATCAATCAGATATCCTCATCAAACTTCGTATTTAACTCCCAATGTTTGGGATCACAAATATTTCTTGTTGCATTTCACTTTATTCTACTAAAAATTATTACATTGCTTGACAGTAAGGGTTGCCTGTTTGCCTTCTGCAAATAGATTTGGGCCATTGTCATCCATTTTGAACTGTCTGCTTGCCTCTTTTAGCAACCACTTGCTATTTATATTTACCACAGTAAATAAAGTATATCCATAAATAGTCCTTACTAAAATACAGTTTCCTTGGACTACACTGAAATCATGTGCAGTTAACTAATTTGTAACACATGATCTTTTTATAGCTAGTTATACATTTCCAGCCTGCTAGTTTGCTAGTATTGCTAAGTTAACTTAAATGTTTATCCACTGATTATGTACATAAATATAACATGTTGCATACAATTAATGTATTAATTTAATTTGCAACAAATATGTAATGAATGGGATAAATATACTTATTAATTTTAATTATTTGTAAAAAAAAATATATATATATAAAGCACTCTTTTATCACTGAAAAATATGGGTTACAAAGACATAGGACCTTTATAACTCTAAATATAATCCATAAAAATATCAGGAAAATTACTTTCAAATGACCATCACCATACTATATTACACAGCATATTACTTTGCACTTTGTTTGACGTGTGTGTGATTGTCTGTTTTGCAGGTTGGTACAGTGGTGGACAACCCAGCTGACTTCTATCATTCCCGTATTCCAAAGAAGGAGAGGAAGAGAACGATGGTGGAGGAGCTGCTGGCTGATGCCGAGTTCAGACAGTGAGTCACCTGCCTGCTCTAGAGTCAGATGCACAAACACGTCTTATTTACGCTGTTACATTCTTATACATTCTTATCATTATTAATTAGCAAGCACTTTTACAAACACTTTACATACACTAAGAGGAACAAGACAAATATGAAACACAAGATGTGATAAAGCCAAGATGCTACATTCTTAGGGTCAAGATGTTTATAGGTCAAATTTTTTATGGTTAGTTTAGTTTTATGGTTATCTGTCACTTTAAGTTCACTTTATGCCAAAAGGGCAAAAATAGTTTTGTAACCAGGCAACAAAGACTTTTAATAGGAACACACATAACAAATGCTGTTTATTTCCTCCCCTTCTCTCAACAGGAAAAACAAAAAGAAGTATCAGCAGATCATGTCAGAGAAAAAAGCACAAGGAGCCGGCAAGAGGCACAGAAAAAAGAATAAATTCCATAAGAAGTAATCCAAAGACCTGGAGCGCTGATCTGGAGAGCCTTTTCATAGATAATCTGTTTCAGGTCTTCAGTAAAGATCGAGCTGCAATGGAAGTTAGGAGCATCATTCATGTTTTGGGACGTATCCAAATAAAGGCGGCTGTGCGATGCTATAAATAGCTCATCCCAGACCCTTCATCTCCTGAGATGTTCAGACAGTTAAAGCGTGTGCTTATAAATGAAGGTGGCTACTACATGAAACAGATTAAAGGATTTCAGTAAAGCATGAAAATTAACAAATTTTGTATTTCTTTGTACATTTATCAGTAAATATGGTAGACGTGGTTATATTTGCAATGGATATTAGGATTCTTTTTTATCAAATGGTATGGATGTTTTCCAAATATTCTGCAGCACCAAATCCATTAAACATATATTGAAAGGTTTTTCTAGGTAAACTCAATGTATTTGGTTCATAAATTGGTCCTCTGAACCTGGTTATTAGCTAGAAACTGGAACATCGTCTGTGCCTCAGTGATGTTTGGAGAAATATGCTTGACTGAGTGAGCTTGAGCATGTTGTGCATTTCTGGCCACTGGGAAATCGGTGTAAGTGAACTATTTTTGTATAGTGTACGCACAAATGAACAGGTTATGACACAGATCATTCAGTGCATGCCAGATTATATTTTTCAAGTTGTGGTGGGGGCAAATGTTTTTGCTGTCAAACCTAAACTGGTACATGTTTTTTGCAATTAGAAGAGATTATATAAAATAAATAAAATTTCACCTAATAATTTGACTATTTTCCCCATTGTTACTGTGAAAATGGTGAAGTCAAATATCTGGCCAAGACGTGAGCAACACAAGCATATTCATTTCATTTGATTACAGGCAAATCAAACTCAGTCTGCTGCATCTATAAAACCTGTTCTGTGTCGACCTTAACATAATAGCTCAGTGATTAATTACTATTATTTAATTACAATACACCAAGGAAAGCATTTTATAAAGTGATTAAGTGAATTCATTTTTCACTAAAATGTTTATTAATTGAGTCAACAATTGAATTTCATTATTTTGTGTTGAAGATACGAGTAAATTATTGAATAAATGGATTTTTAAAATGATTTTGGCATTTAAAATTTACATTTTATTATTACACTGAAGTATTTTTGTAATCATTCTCCATCTCATAATTAATATATAATTAATCTCATAACTACAGCTTTACTGTTTGCATTTCAGGTTTGGGCCAAACTTTTTTCTTTTTTCTTTTTTAGACTCTTTAATTAGAACACACGCTGCTAGTGTTCCAGCTAAAATTATACTACAAATCCAACCCACACTGATAGGAGCTCTCATTTGGCTCCTCCTTCAACCTGTCTAATAACACAAATACACTTAATTTACCCTGGACCTGAGACCCAGGTCAAACTCATCAGTGTGCAGAGGGAAAAAGCTGAAATCTGGATACAGAAATACAGGTGGCTGGCTGAGTAGTTTGATGAGCTGCTGACGACCAGAGCCCCCTCTAAACACCTGGGCCTTCCTACACAACCCCTCCCTCCTTCTCCACTGACATCCTGATCAATTTGCATACCACCCAAACCATAGATATACAAATAGAACAAGATACGGAATCCAGTATGGCCGCCTCATTCATTCGAATCGAATCCTGCTCATTGGCGCATACGACCATAGATACATAAAAAGAGCTAGATGGGGGATGCAAGTATGGCCGCCATTCATTTGAATGGAATCTGCTCACCCAGCGCATACGCCGACATGGGGCCTTTCTTCCGAAGCCTAACGGACATGCGCAGTGTGACTTTTGTTTTATACGTGCACCCGCTTCGGCCACATGAACGCGCTGGCGTTTGTGGTAACCATAGATATAAAACTATAGATGCGACGTGTCATAATAACCTTCCTTTCTGGGATGGCACAATATGGCAGCCAATCTTACCTGGGTACATTTCTAAACTTTCTAAATTTCTAAATACACCATTTCTGTTTTTTATTCAAAGTAATGAGTGTAAGACAACTGTGCATGTCTAGAATGAACCAAAAAAAAAAAAAAAAAAAAAAGAAGATTCTGGTTGAATTTTTATTATTATAGCTCCAAGAGAACAAACCATGCTTTCAATCATGAAGATAATCTCATTAAAACCTAACTTATAACTGAACATCTATATTGCAGACAATGATTTTATTTTTTAAAGTTTGCCTGAACGTAATATATAAGAATTGTCTTTGGTATTGTGATTGCCTAATATACTACATTAAGCAGTATCTTTTATGTGTAAATCCTAAATAGATTCAGTATTACGGCCTATATTGGCAGACAATTACAATCAGAAACAAAAGATTGGATTGCATTTATTAGCCTTTATTTTTTTGTTTTGCTGTTTCACCTCAAAACATGTGAACATCTGTATGTATATACAACAGCCTATTTTCACATATAAATAATTGTATGCATGGCATGCATTTAGAAGTCTAGTCCTGTTTTATCTCAAATATACTAATTTCTCTCAGATTGCAGACCTATCTCAGTTCTTCATCATACACAATATTCACGCATTAGACCCTATTAAATCGGTGGGTCTTCATACACTGGTTGAGCCATCATGTGACCACACGAGAGTTAAAGAACTTGACCGACTGGATTACTTTACCTGATCAAGACATGGATGCAATTTTTTCTTTACCGAAAGAAGAATGGCGTGAAGGCAGGGGTAAGCTGACAACAAATTATGCTAATACATGATGACTGTTTGTGTTTAATTTTAGGTTAGTTAGATGAGGTGGACATGTAATGACATGCTGGCTGATTGTGGGTCTGGTTAGCCTCCTTGGTGCTGTAAGGATGATACTAATGTTACTGTTGTGTTGATTTGTCTGGGCTTCACTTTTTGTGCAGATTGTAATGTGGCTGGATTTGCCTTGAAATATTAAATGGGATTTATGAGTGAATACGAGTAACTCTCCTTACTGTTTATATCAGTTAGCCTGTTTACATTTGATCGGTATGGAATCAGCTGCTTAGCGGTCAAATGTTAAGGTAGTAAAGTTATTAAACGTTAGCATTGAGCTCCATGTTACTGAAGCTAACATTAAAACAGTGTTTGTTGGTTATTTAACTTATCTGTTTAGCTAACAGATCGATGCTGTGAAGAGCAGCAATCAGGGACTTATACTTAGAACTCAGCTGTCACTTGTTACCTAACGGTTACCTTGTTCACTAACTTTTTGTAGTTACTAGTAGCTAGTAACGCGTTACTAGCTACTAGTAACTCGTTACATACTGTAGTAACGCGTTACTAGTAACGCTCGTAACGTTACTAGTAACGCGTTACTAGCTACCAGTAACGCGTTACGTGCTCTAGTAACGCGTTACTAGTAACGCTAGTAAGGTTACTAGTAACGCGTTACTAGTGCCGTTACTAGCGTTACTAGTAACGTTACTAGCGTTACTAACGTTAACGTTACTAGCGTTACTAGTATCGTTACGTTACCACAGAGAAACCCAGGAAGGCAGGAAGGTGCCTTGAGGAACTCCTGTATAAAGGGTTCAAGAATGTTAATAGTAACGTTACATTGATGAAATTTGAACATATAGTTCTTCTGCAAACTCTTATGGGATATTTTT
>OMLF01021604.1:1951-38894 GCA_900302615.1 Holocentrus rufus | reverse complement strand
CCAAACTTTAATAATTTTACATAAAAGTATGCTATGTGTACACATATATACAGTATTCAAATTATATTCAGATTTGTTTTTTTAACACTGCAAGATAATTAAAAATATGATTTGACATATTCAAAGCTTATTTTAAGTAAATGAGGAATGATTTGAAAAATATAGATAAGTATATTACAATTTAAGGAGTTCCAAAATAGTACAGTAAAGTGCACGCAGTACATCTTAAGTACACATGAAATACTGTTTAATTGCAACTTAAATATAGTAAGTATAAAAAAAGTACATAAAAAATAATGCACTTTGAGTATATTAACCTTCAGTGCTTGTACAAGTACATTTAGTATACTTAAATAAAGTGTATTAAAAAATACATTTTTTTCACCTGGGTAGTCATCTGTGAAGTGAATTGTGGTTGCTCAGTTTAGCTTTCACTAACCTCTGGGCCGAGGTCCTGTTTACATAAACACATGCACACAAATGCGCTCTAAATACAGTTTTGATTTTCAACATTTCAGTCTAGCCTTATGGGGCAGAAGGACTGACTTCTTGTTAAGGTTCTTCTTGTTAAGGCTAAATTCCTCTCTGTGTCTCCTGCTCTTTCATTCGGGATTAAAGTATTTTTTCCCTCCCTGTCTTTCTCTTGAACCTCCGTCTCTCGTAGCTGCGGCTACAGTGGCTCTCGGCTGCCTTCTCACCTGCCTTTGTGTTAGAGAGAGGAGCCCTTAACAGCTGCAGCTTGCATCTCCTTCCTACACACACACACTTACATACACGCACACACACTCATTTCTTTCTTCCCCAGCTAATTTCACACAGCTTTAAAGTAATTACACGACGTTTCCCTTTGGTTTCACCATCGGGGCGTTTAGAAACAGCCCAGCCGATGGGCGGGAGAGAGGTGGTGCTCCTTCACTTTTGAAACTAACCTTGGCCAATTTCCTGCCTTTTCACTGTGTAACGAAGACCAACGCAGCCCAGCAGGTGCTTGTGAAGGTCTGAAATGTAAATGAGCATGGCAAGAGGGTTAAATCAACATACGTGGGCATGGAAGTGAAACTGATCTCCACAGATACGATGGAAAATTGACCCAGTATCAACTGCAACTTTCATGAAAACTCTGACCAGTTGTAATAGTACAATCAGTGCATATTATAACACTCATGAATATTTGGCATTATAAAACGATATTCTCTTAAAACAGGGAGATTCTGGCTCCCCATTTGCAGACTGAATTCTGAACTCAATCCTGAGTATTTTTTTAATACTGGTGAGAGACAGTTTGGCTCGCTGAATTAAAAAATCATGAGGTTAAAATGGCGTGTATCCATTTCTCCAGACAGTACACAGCAGGTAAAAATCTACAATCTTGTGCATCCCCGTGGAATTTACTTTTATCCCTGTGAGTGACTGGCTTGAACTGGAAACGTCCCAGACTTGAATCGGTTTCCGGTCTGAGCTGCAGGCCTGAGGTCAAAGGGTTGCTTGGTGTTATCGGTTGGTTCTGTGGGTCTGCAAAATCCTCTGGACTCTGCTGTGGATCTGCTCCCAGTGGGTGGGACTGGACTGACTGGTCTGGAACCTGAGGAACACACAGCACAAGAAAGGCTGGCATGTTAAAAAAAACAAAAACACGAACTATTCTGATATTCTGGACACGTGGAGCAAGTAAGATTAAAATGAAGTGAAAGGCTTTTGATGGGATAAGGATAACCTCACTGTCGTTCACTGATATTCTGAGAGGTTTCCTTTTTGCCCACTAGTCTGTGCTGCACCCTAAGGAAAGACGGGCGAGCCGGTGCAAAGCTGAAAGTACGCTGACTTGACACACACTTTTTGTGTATAAAAAAAAAAAAAAAAGATCAGAGATTGGAACATAAAGGACAATGCTTTCTACACCTAAAAATTGATTTTGATTCTGACTCCCTTATATTCGACCCTGTGTGCAAACTTAAAAAAGTAATTTCACCATTGATAGACCCAACTATGTGTTTGAACCAGAGGCATAAATGTCCTTCATCAATACAATATAAATGCATTCTGTCTGCAAAATGGCCACAGGCACTAAAGAAATAAAAGATGGCAATGAAAGACAGACAGAAGTAAACAGTAATAAATTCCAGTATTGCCTCTCATCCACATCTATTTGTTGGGAGTGGAGGGATGATGACTGACTGACTGACTGATGCCCTGGCTCGGTTTGCAGTGTGCGGACAGAAGCTTTTCATCTGTAATCAGATAAATTCACTTCCTGCTTCAAAAAGTCATCATGGGCAAATCATCCAGAGACATGAATAGACTGAGACTTCGGGGCGAACGGGGGCAAAAGTCGCCATTGGCATCTGTCATTTGCTTTTCCCATCAAAGATTTGCGGGAAGACGTGCCCCTCTCCCTGTCGGAGGGAATCTAATAACGCCTGCTCTAATCTCCCACCCTGCAACTCCTGTCGCGTTTTCAATTGAGAGAGAAGTATCATTCATTTCCTACAATTTACTTTCCAGTTTAAAATTGTCTATTGATTTTAATGTTTACTTATGGACTGAGAAGAGGGGAAGGGAGGGTGGAACAAACAAACAAAACGGAACATCGGTCCCATCGGTGTGTGCAACTCACAGCTGCTGCGATCGATGACAAGGTCTCTCAGAATGTATTAAAGCGTGCGTTGGGTCAAATGCATCAGGGCTCAGGCTGAAACACAAATCAATACCATTTTCCTCTTTGTTTTCCCTTCTCTCTCCCTCCTTTCTAAGTAATGAACAAACATGACAAGACATCAGCTCCCGTAATTTGAGAGGTGGAGGGGAATTCATCCTGCCTGTCGAGTGTGATCAAAATTAAAGATTAGAGGCGTATGAATACACGCGCATACGCACACACACACACACACATGATCCTGCAGCAGTGTATGGCTAACATCTCATGAAAGAGCTATATTTGTCAATACCATATAATTGGAAACTCAAACAGGGGCGCTTTTTTTTTTTTTTTTTTTTTAACAGCACCAATCCTTTCAAGATCTTTTGAGCAAACATAAATGATTTACACAGGTGGATCAGGACAAATTCGAGGCAAATTCCACAATGAAGGATTTTGTTCTCGCATGTTTAGGCCTGAATGCAGAGGGACGCTGATGTTTTTGTGGCCGCAGAAGCCAAACTGTAATGTTGATCCTCAGAGCTCATCACTGATCAGCAGACACTTAGAGGAGAAACACAAAGTTACTGACAGGAACTATAATTACTTTTGCCCCTCATATCATCTGACTTCTTGTGGGAGGACACAAATTAAAATGAGGATGAAACAAGGAAATTATTGATATGAGGCAAGAATAAAAAACAAAACAAATCAAATAAGAATGTCGAGGAAAATTGGAAAAAAGAAAATAAAACACCCAGCTGTGTTTTGCTCAGTGCTGCGGTGGTTGTGGGCCTCAAACCCATTCCTCTAACCCCCAGGCTAGTCCCACTCTTTACAGTATGTTCATTTTCCAGAAGAACTGTTCAGATCGAATCAAACTTCATATGATATTAAAAAAAAAAATCCTTATTTGGGAAATGTTGTTCACACAGACAAACTCAACTTGACTGACACCACAGCTAATAAACCACAGTGTTGGCAGAGCTCCCCTGGGCTGCTTTCATATAGGCTCCATTTTTTCTTTTTTTTTTTTTTTTTTTTTTTTTTTTAAAGAAGCAATAATTTGGCAGGATTGGAAAAAAATAAAGGTTCAGGGTTCTCAAATTCAAATTTAAGGACATTTAAAAGACTTTCAAGTTGTTTTCTGAAATTGTTTGGTGAAATTCAAGGGATCAAAATCAGAGAGGACTGATGTTAAAACTCCTGAACTGGTTGAGTCAAGAAATCAATGTGATTTTAAATCAATCAATCAAATCAAATCAATGTGATTGTTATAGCTGTTGCTGTATCAAAGCAGATCTCCATCACAGGGTCTTTTGCTCATGATGCTAAGTGGTTGCTCTATAGAGTGTCAGAGTGGTCCAGAGGGCAGGCAATGAATTTGAGTGCTGTATTTAATAAAAAGAAGTTCTTTAAAGGCCATCCTTTCATTTAAAAAAAAAAACACTTGGCCTTGTCTTATTTTTCTCGAATCCACAAACTTTCAAGGCTTTTTAATGGCCGTCACAAAGGTTTGAATAAGACATAGTGAAAGTAAGTCTATGTGTTACCTTTCTCTGAGGGAAGAGCTGTTGAGAATCCGAGGGCTTCTGGAGCTCGATGCGCTCGGCGTAAACGGAGAAGAGTCGGCCCCTCTCCCGGGCGTCCTGATCCGGGCTTCGTGCCAGGACGGCGTCTCTGGGGACGACGACGCGGCCCTCGCAGCACCCGACTCCACCTGGAAGAGGTCAGAGGGCAGCTGGGTTTAAAGGTCAATTTGGGTTGAATTCGGTGCGGCGTGACAGAAGTACTGGTGAGTGTGGTGTATCGTCGCCAAACGGTCACTGCAATTGTCTGCATCATCAAACCCATCTGACTCTCCAAGCAGGCTAAATAAAAAATTGTTTGCAAATTCTTAAACAGCTTTGGTACAGAGTATGCATATGTATTAAAATAAGAATTTTCCGGTATGAGGAGTATATTTTAAGACTTATGTTATCACCAAGCTATGAGGGTACTGTTGCATCCAAATAAGAGCTGGCTGGATTCCTTGGTTTGCGATTATATAGTTCGACTTACTTTTCTAGGTCTGTAGCTCCCCAGGACCGAGGAATCTAGGATGACAAGATGGTACAAAATGTTACAGGAACAGGAAAACTATAACTTGTGGTATGCAAAATTTATTCATTCGCCCTTACTCTGAAATATGATTTGCTGTTTATTCCTTGGACATAAACAGATGTGAAAAGGAGCTTTATTTTGTCACAGTATCTGTAGGCTACGCTGAGTAAAGGCAACACAACCGCAGCTGAACACGGTGGCCTATTCAGATTTGTGTATACTTGCTGTGGCTAAGTATTGTTTGATTATTTACGCTCGTCGCTCATGTGGGCGCATGGAGATTAAAGAAATAACTGCAGCCCAGGGAAGCCAGGGGCAGCGATGACAAAAAAAAAAAAAAAAAAACTGAGAACAACATCATCTGTGGTGAACAAGCAGTTGAGAAAATAGGAGGATTTAGAAGCTGTTTGATCGGTCATAGGTGCGGAGATCCCCCGACAAGCGCAGCAAGCCGAGTGTCAAAACAATTAATTCTGAAGTGCTGACCACATGATGTTAGCACAGAAATGTAAACAAAGGCAATGAACTGGAAAAGGAAAAGGAGGCGCTTTTCTAAAAGGCAACACAACTGATAATGTGATAATTTAGTGCAACTGCAGATGGTCATGCATGGAGCTGCAGAGTCTGAAAACAATGAAGTGCTTTGTTTTATCATCAAGCCTGTCCTTTTGTCCACAGAAACCTGCCAGAATTAATTTCTGCAATAAATACATCATGGTCTTATGTGAGAGAGAGAGAGAATATATATTTTTAGTGTGCACATGTGAGTAATAAGGCTTACCCATATGATCAGCTGTAAAGCTGGCAGAGTGGCTGTGACGCATGCTGCCAGTCTTGGGAGAGAATAGACGCTGCGAGGAAGGAGTTTCCATCACAGAGACACTACTGCAACGAGAGACCTGGTTTAACACACATAACAAAGAAGAAATATGATCTGCTGTCAGTAAACAATCCCAGTGACTCTACAGTTTCTACTTTGAATTCTTTTATCAGTGCAGTAAAAAAAATGCACAACATGGTCATAGAGGTACTCCTGCACACCTTCATCGGTGTGCAAGTTTGCATTTTTTCCCATTTGAAGGTCATAATCGATCGGTGCTAAACACCTGAATAGTTTTTCTAACTGGAACAGTGTGTGTTTTTTCTCCACTTTGAACCATGAACAGTGACCTCACCTTGCACATCAATTAGTTGCAGAATCTAACTATTAAAGACAAAACAAAAAAAAAGAGCTTCTGTTGTTATTCAGTCACTTCCATCAGTCTGTGGTGGGGTAATGGAGAAGTTACCCACCAGGACACACTCATCATCACACTGTCATGCCTCTGTTTATTCTTCACTGCAGCCCTGATCACTTCAGCGAGAGGATCACAGAAAGGCTGAAGGAACAACAAGACAAAACTTGGATGGTGGGATAACTGCTAATAGCCATTTCAAATGACATACAACTCAGGTTAGCCACAGCTTCTCTCCACGCACAAACCAGGAGTTGAGGCTCTCAAACATGCACTGATAATGCATTCAGCGTGAGGCCGAGCTACTTCATTAGTTATCTATTTGTTAATTGCAGCTTGACTCTTAATTACCAGGGTTAATTGTAGCCAGGGGATTCCCCCGGGAAAACCACAGAGGAAAAACATGCTCTGCTCTTTAACAAAACACCCGCTGCATTCTACTAAAATGGCATTCATGTGTATCACAAAAACAACAAACAACCCAATCCCTAATCATTTCTTTTAATAACAGCATCCTGGCGGATTTTGAAATTCAAACCTCAGGATTAGATTTGATGTGAACGAAAAAATCAGAGAGAAATTCCGCCTTAAAGAGGAGGGAGGGGCAGAGAATGAGAGGCCATGCTGTTCTCCTCCATCTATATTCCCCAAGGCTCCGTGATCAGAAAAGCGCTCCTTTTTATATGCAAATCCCTCATATCAGTGATAAGCCCATAATTAAAGTGTTAATAAACAAGTGTGTACCGGGCTAAATACTGGACTTGCTGATACTGTGGGGCAGCAAAGGCCCACTGTGAAGATGATAAGGCATATTACATTCATGAGTGATGCAAAGGGAAAAACAATGACGTTAAATAACATTAAAGCTTCCTATTTAAAAAAAAAAAAAAGCAGCATTGTTCTATCACGATGCCCTCAAAATAAAGTGATATTCACACTTGCACCACACAGACACAGACTAACATGATAAGGGGAGACGGGGTCGATTCCATTCAAACTTTATGTTTATAGATCATCTGCAAACTTTATCTTGACACCTATTTTGTATTTTTTCCTCTGCTGTCAACACCTTGTGAATCACTAACCGGCATATTAGGAGACTGGCAGCAGCACTAATGAGTTTGCTGTATTTAAGCCACACAAAGTACCTGTGGTGCAAATTGTGAGACACCAGCACGTCCTCTTGCCAGTGACATTGGCAAACAAGGAGGCCAGTAATTTTATGCACCCTGTCCATTGCTCAGGTGAATTACTGGAACAAGACATACCACACTATCATTGCTCTGGGTATAAACTTCAGCTTGTAGAAATCTATAATACTACCAACCAAAAAGGGCGGCTGGCTCTCCGTCTCCTTCCTGAAGCGGTGAGGCCCCAGCTGGAGATGGCTGAGCCTCTGCCTGGCGTCCTCTGAAAGCTGGCACATCCTGCGGTGGGTGTAAGGTGACAGGGCTCGTGTCCTGGAGGCAACTGTGGGCTGCTGGTAGCCAGAGTCTGCAGAAAATCCAGGACCCGTCTGTTGTCTTTCCCTCCTGTTTCTCTGGGAAATTTGGCCGGGCGGAGACGAAGAGGGAGAGTGTCTGGATGTTGACGATGGCAACCGAGAGTTTGTTTTTCTAGCCTCAGCGGTTTGCTTCTTCTTCCCACTTTTCACAGGACTACAGTTCCCATCAGCCCTGGTGGAATACGGCTGGGTGGGCGGAGACAGACTTGGTGGTTTGGACGGGGATGACGGTTTGGTTGAGGTCTGTCGGGACGGTGACAGAGATGGCATCACAGGAGAGAGAGAGCAAGTTTTAGAATATGAAAAGGTGATAAGTGAGATGATGTTTTGATCTGTCAGACTACTCCTGCATCAGATGCTGCGGTTATTCTCCACTCTGAGGCACAAACAGACGCAATGCACAGCTTTTGTCTCAGCAGTGTCTGGAGTTCTCTGCAGACTGCAAAGTTGTTCTTTTACAGATGCATCAGCCATTTTAGCCATTAAACCAACTGCTCTCGGTCTTTCTACAGACTTGCTCTCCCTGGACGAAACCATTAAGCCATTAGCTAAATCAGTCAGGTTAAGTGTTGCAACAACAACAGCTCTCTCAGTCTGCACTGCCATGGAGACCACCTCTGCAGAATGACTTCAATAACTCTAATGGCTGCTAACATCATTCTCAGATGCAATATCCCACTTCCTGCGGGCAATGCCGACCAGGGATAAATAAGTTAAGAAAAAATGTTAATTGCGTTTGATGGCCATCTCCAGTCTAATATGATAAAGAGGTATTACCTGGCTGTAAAACAAAGATAATCTAAATGCTAATTAGGGACATCACGGAACATTAAAACTCATTTTTAAGAGAAACGGAATAATAAATAAATCCTGATTGAGGTTGCCATTTCAGAGTGGTCTGATTTAATGGAATTAAGCAATGTAAGCCCCCCTCTACCCTATTTCCTTCACCTCGTCCATCTGTTCCTTGCTGGTGCAGAGCCACTGAGAGTCAGTCACTTTTCCTGTCTGCAACTGCATGGTGAGGGATTGTCTGATGTGATTAGTTGCTCTTGCCATGTTGGCATCGTGTGATAAAGTGGCCTGTCCTTGAGACAACAAAGCCCGGGCTACATGGAGCTTATTAAACAAGAAAAACTAACCTTCTCCAACGCGCGCACAAGCAAATAACGTCGGGAGCAGAAAAAAAAAAATGCTAGAGAGAGCGCCACTGTGCCAAGTCGACAGTGATGATCTTTTACAAAGAGGGAAGCAGGCGTGGATTGGGGAAAAGCAGGACTGACAAGAGTGGAAACACAACAGACAGCTCTCTATTAGAGATAAGATGGGAAGAGGGAGAGCAGAGGGTGTGGAAAGCAGGAGGTGAGAGGAAGAGGGTAATACTTTGCTGGAGACTGAATGTATATTCACCACTACAGTTATAGAGGTTTTGTGGCAGTTGCTATCATTCTAAATCTCTATTAAAACAGGACATAGTTTGTCGGCTGGGCAGGCGGGCTGTCAGGGAAATGCCTGCGCTGAGGAGCCATTAGGAGGGATAGAATGGAGAAATTCGACTGTCTGACAGCCACAGTGGTGCTCTGATCCAGACATCTCCTTAAGGGGCAAGGAGAACACACTGACAATCTGCCTCACTATCAATGACATCCCATTTAACCAAACAGCTTTGCTTAGGTTACTGCACCTGGAAAATATATGGTGCTGTTTTTGGCATAAAACACCAAGCACTGCATGGTGAATCATATGCTGCTAACGGGACTGTCAGTGAAGGATTTTCTCTTCTTCTTTTTTTTTTTTTTCTTTCCCCAAACTGCCTTTTAGGTGTAAAAAATGGAGGACTACTCTGCTGTCCATCAGCCAAGCACAACACACACAAGGCATCTCTATACATGGGATCAGTTCATAAAACAAATCCTGAGGAGATCATGCAAGGGGAGAGAAAGAGGCAGAGGGAGGCAGAGACAGAACACAAGAAATCCACTTTATTTAAAATGTGAAATGGTGATTTTATGCAGCTGGGCACCGGTTACCCTTTAAATCCAAAAGGACACCGTGGAGGAGAGATGCAGGTAAGCCTGAGCTGGGGCCGGGCAGTGGCAGTGAATGTGAGAAAAAAAAAAACAACAACGTTTGACTGACTGACTGGTTCGATGACAAAAATTGTATAAAATTCCAGCTAGCAGGAGCAGCGAGAGGAGCCTGGCTATCAGCATCACAGATCTGTCTCCCCGTAATTACATTCACAAGGAGAGAACAGATACCCTTGAAACACTACAGGGATGGATAGATAGATGCAGTAGCCATGGCAACAATAGAAGGTAGGTCTATATGGTGGAAACAGACAAAATTGATAGAGAGTGATGCTACTCATTAGAGCGGTCTGGAAATGAATCTTCGCTGTTGTGGCCGTGGTCACTTTCCCGGTGATGCTGAGTGTTTAGCTGTGATGTGATCAAATGGTGTCATTTTGAACAGGCAGATAATGATACTGACATTTGGCTTGTAAGGAACATTTTGATCTATATTACCATTTTAACTGACCTTTGATGACTCTGAAAAAACACGTGTCAAGTGAAATTTAGTTTAAAAAATGCCACTACCGATGCCCATAAATCAAGTTATAACAGGCTCGTTCTTGACAAAACGACAATGTGAGATGTAATGTAAGGACACACTTACAGGTGAGGTGGGCCGGCTGTCTCTCCCGTCGCTCTCCTCAATGACAGATGCGGTGGCAAACTCCACTTTGGGGGAGATTCCCTGGAGGGAGAGGGACAATAGGTACAAAACACAACACCTTTAACAGGGAGATGGAGACAAGCATAGATAACAGCGCTGCATGGAAGACCCATTTACAAGCGCAATTCTACAATCTATACCACGCTTGAGAAAAACAAATTGGAGAGAAGACAAAGGCTGGAGTGATGTTTAAATAATATGGCAACGTGGAGGGAGACATCTAAATTGCTTTGCAGACCTTGAACACAAACACGTAAAAAGCGAACGCCGGGGGGAATAGTGTTTAAAGACATTTAAATGATATGTCTGCTACTGTATGTGCACTTCAGAAGACAAGGAAAGGATATAGAGGGAGGATCTGACAGAGTGAATAGGCAGAGAGAGAAAGAGATGATTGAAGGAGAGATGGAAACGGAAAGGCAATAAAAGAAAAAGCGAATAAAATAGAGGAGGTCCTCAGATTTGTTTTTCTCTCTATAATAGAGTTGGAAAAGACAGTTAAATTCTCTCCTTATGGAAAATACTAATACTTTGCTTTTTCCAGGTCAGGGGAACTGCTTTTGAATTGGTGATCATAGCAGTGTACCTGCCCGTCATGTGCAGAGGCACAAGAGCCATTCAGCTTGGGAAAGGATTCACTTTTAGAGGAAGCCACAGTTGAGTCCAGTGTATGAATGATGCTTGTAATATAGCCAATCAAGCAGGATGACATGATGAGCACAGCTGTCCCAGTGGAGTAGCTGTGATGTGCGAATTCAGAGAAAGCAAAACTGAACTTTGAATTACCTGGTGGTGATATGAGTCCACGTGGTGGTGAAATATCCTAATTAGCTGCTCTGTGCTCTCCTGGGCTGCTAATCCAGAATATTGCATTGGTATGTCTCCATTCACTTCCACAGCTTGGCAAAACCAGTCCCAAAATAACACTTTCAGGACATAAACGAACGCCAACAAAGCAAATTATGGCAATATGAAAAAGAACAAGTCCTGGTACCTATTTTTATTCATTTTTATTTTTTGTGTAATCACAATGATTTGTGTAAGTAATATCAAGTTGTTTCTTCCTGGTGCAAAGTTACTCTGTGGAACTTACCTCATGACGCTCCCTGCCGGATCTACTTTCCAATTCAAATAGTCATCTTATTTCCTCAAAAAATGGTCCAGCCCTGGGGTGCACAGAGCAACTAATAAAGATATTTCACCACCATGTGGACTCAGATCACGTCCAGGTAACTATACAACCAAACACTCTACTAAAGTTCAGTTTGTCTTTAACAGGAGTGGTGGGGTTGTCAAAGGTGCACTATGAAAAAATGAGGATAGACTGAAGAAAGGATTATTTAGACTCAACTAGGCCACAAAAAGTAGATGTTCAACAAAGTGTCACTGGCCTATCTGGTGTATCTCTACAGGCTGTAAATCTAAACCTGACCTCAGCCAAAACCTGACCCCTAACCGGTCCCTATTTCCAACATTAACCCCACAGCCCAGGAACCAAATATCTACTGAATACTCTTCACAGAATTATAAGCCTAAATAGAAACTCTGGATACTTTACAGAGACACATTATATAGTCACTTGATAGACAGTTGACTATCGACAATCAACCATGCAAATAAAGTCTGTGTTAATTGAAGAAATAGATTTCACTCCTTATTTGAGATGCACCAATCCAATATCCAACATCAGTATTGGAACCAATCCAGTATTGGTTTCAGGCTGGTCAATCACTGTTAATCAGTTTATAAATGAATTTAATTAATAACCCTATGGTCCATTTATGCAATCTGATCTAGCATTTCCCATAAATGAGCCCTGGCCTGCATTTACAGCAGTCCGGCCCTCTGTTGGAAAGCAGCTGGGTAGCAGCATGTCTGCAGTCGAGAGTTACTTCAAACTGGAGAGTGAAAGCAGTCAGACCGCTAATTGCACTGTTGACAATGTATGCCTTTCAAGGGGTTACAACAGCCGAACTAACGGCAGTGCTAATTAAATCAGGCACTTAAAACATCACCATCCAAAAGAATACAAGAAGCTGGCATGGTAAATGATGAGAGATCCCTTTCTTTTAATCATCAGATTTTTGAAACGTAACTTTGTTGTCCCCAGATGGCAGAGTCCTCCCAAATTTTACACAGCACTTTAAGGTCCATAGTTGCAAATGCCCATCAAATTTCATGATGATGGACTATTGCCAACTTTGTCTATTTGAGGCTAAATGCTGATTGGCTGATGGCAGCCATGTTTTTGGAGTGACATCTTGTAGCATTTTGGCTGCCAGTTAAAGCAAAACAGTACTGAATATCAAAAATTAATTTGATAACAGCGGGTCAAAATTTGGACTGACGGTTAAAAACAGCTGGACACAGCTGGACACAGCAGTTCAGCGAGGCCTGGACCAAATTTGTAGGATGAGAAGCGATTTTTTTTTTTTTTTAACAAAGGAAGTGGACACCAATATGCAGAATAAATTCAGTATGGGCCCAAAAATTTGAGGGGGAAAAAGGATTTTGTTTCTTTGACTTATGGGTCAGAAGTTACAGGCCAAATATTATTTTGGTCGTTATAGCACCACCATCTGGCCAATTAGTCAACTTTTTCCCTGAGTGGTGCATGAGACTTCTAACTCGTGTCTTGGTTGTTGCAATAGCTCTTATAGTTTCTGAGATGCAGAGTTTTAGGGCAGAATAATAATCTGAACAAAAACTACAGAGTTCCTGTACTAAATGCTTGGACAAGAGAGGATTATTATTAAACTTAATGCATTGGTCTGGTCATCCAACATGGGCTTTGGGAATTCAATGAAGAATCTGGAGTGACTCAGACTCTGTCCTCCTGCTACTGTACTGTGAACACTTAACACAGGGCAGCATTTAGATTCACCACAGGCATTTGGAGTTCAGATGTCTGCTGTGATATGCTACTGCAAATTTTTATATGCACACTGGACTGACTTGAGTGTCAGTCTACTTTACTGTGGATTTTGCAAAATAAACACTTCAATTAAATCTAAAAAAAACTGAACTGGTGCTTGATTTGAGCAGATACAGCAGAATCAGAGCCAAAAAAAAAGGAACATCCCTACTTGTCATCTGAGAGAAATACTCCCCTTCAGCTAACTCATAAGTATGCATGCTTGATCAGTAGCCCAGCCACCCTTCTTGGCATGAATGAAATTTTTAGCACCTGTAACCAGATAGAGGAGAAAGAAGAGGAAGAGAAGAAGGAGCCTACGGGGAAGGAGGGGGACCTCTTCATGAGAATCTCTCTTTCTGGAGCTCCTGCTCTGTGGCTCAGTCTGATTTCCGGGTACAGAAAATCTCTGGTGCTCTCATCCACCGTGGCCAAGATCTCACCCTCTGAAACCACAAACAGACACACGCAGTGAGAGACACACCCACACACAACTATTTTTGCAATGTTTTGACTGGATAAAGTAAAAGTAGAACGTGCCCATATGGCATCATCAGAAAGCGTACCTGGAGGCACCAGCTGAATCAGCTCAAAAGATGTGGTGTCAGCTAAGAGGGACGAAAGAACAAATACACTGTGAGCTAATGATCAGTATCACAACTAATAGCCTATAAGCTTACATAGCAAATGATTCAGGGCTAAGTGATGAGGAAGCAAATCCCAGGAGGCCATTTACCATCCAGCAGGTCAGCCACATCAGCAGGGTCAACAACGCCTGGGAAAGTCTGGTACAACAGACGGAGCACAAACACAGCAAATCAATGCTTATAACAAGATGAGACAGACACCCTGATTTCTGGTTCTGCTGTTCTTTATGTGTTTCATTCCTCAGATAAAGGAAGAAGTGCCTGAGCATCTCCCCTCCCTGCACAGCCACAACTGCTGAAGTGCCCTTGGCTGGGACAAACATCCCGTTACTCTTGGCCATACAGTAGTAGCCGGTGATTACCGATCTTATCTTTTTAATCTGGCTTTAAATTTGGAGTAATGTTATAGCTTTATTTATTTTTTTTACATTTTAATCATTGGTTTTCATATTATTTTTATCCCCAGTGCTCATTTTTTGTCATTGATTTTCACTATTTCATTTCATTATTTTCTTTCTTATATCTATTATTTTAAGGTTTTATTGTCTATTTTTGTTTTTATTTTCTGTCTGTTTTAATCTTGCTATATGAAGCACTTTGGGCTGCATGTTTGTATGAAAGGTGCTACATTTATAAAGTTGTGTTGAGTATACAGGGTACCTATGTGATTGAGTGTAGACGTCATAAACTTATGCATAAACGTTCAAATAGTTAGAATTAAAAAGAGATAAAGTGATGTGGAATTCGTGAATATTAATGTATTGCAGGAAAAGGTTTGTTTGCAAAGAAGCAGCTTGAGGAATGGGGTGCAAGGCGAAGGGAACTCACTTATGCTGCAGTTAGGAAAATCTATCCTTTTTACCCTCACACCATCTCTCTTGCTAAATCTGAACAAAATGACCACAGGGTGATGGCAACCCCACAGCTTGTAGCACATAATTCTGTGACACGTAGGCGTTTTTCTCACCTTGACAAAGACCATTTTCTGGTGGAAGAGCAGAGGGAAGGCAGGAGGCACGCAGCGAGTCTTCCTGTACTGACCCATGATGCACACACTGAGGTAGATGTCCTCCTGCTGGGGCAGCAGCACCCCTGGACATGTCACCTGCACAACAACACTGTCACTGCTTCTTCGTTTTTAGGTCAAAGTTTTTTTTTTACACCCCCTTTTCATCTTCCCCTAACCCTGTGCATCTTCTTCTCTTTCAATGCGTCATCATTTTATAACATTATGCGTAAATACAGTCGTTCAGTTGCATAAATTCATGTTTCAGGGTGTTAGCAAAACGCATTTCTGGTACATAATTCGCAGCATGATATAAGCTTGCCAAATGCACGGATGTAGATCTACTTCTGGAAGGCAACATAAAACTATCGGCTATGACTGTCAAGTTAGGAAAAGTTTGTTAAGGGGAAAGATTTGAGGAGGAAGATGCACGCTTGCTAACTTACAACAAATGCATTTCTGCTTTCAAAGTGTAAAGCGCCACGAAGACGAACTTACAGCCTGTATGTCCAAGTACACGGTACATTTCAGACATTTCTGATGCGCTTTAGGAGAGAAAAGCCTCTTCTTCACAGGAGCCATTCCTCCCATTTTCAAACGTCGTTGTCATAGCAAAGATAACAGGAAGAGAGTCAGGCAGAGCGGATGTGGAGTCACGTGACCAGGAAGTATCAAACGAGTCGTGCGCGCGCTCGTGTACATACACACACGCACACACACATGAACATTAAAGTACAAATAGAAAACTGGTGTAAGATTCAGCAGTTTATTTCATTCTATGTTGTATGAAAATGCCCTGAAATCTACAAAACCATTCTTGGCTGCAACATTCACTTACTCATTCAAACAGCACATTCTCAGTAAATAAAATGAATGGAGTTGCAAGCAAACTACCACTGATGATGACTTCCATACTAGACAGTTTGTATCAAAATGTTCTTTATACATCTAACTTTTATATAGACTAAGTCATCTTTATGTTTCAATTTGAGTATTGCTATACTGGTAGAATATGATGTTAAACTATATAACACCAAATAATAATATAATATCAACAGAGATAATACTAACAGAGTTGTAAAATAAGTTAACAGCAAAGGTGCATGCATTTATTTACATCTATATATACAAGTTAACCTCCATCAAAGCACAAGGCAACATGTAGGCTACTGTAGGATGGAAGAAGCACATCTTGGTGAAAACAGATCAAAAACAAGCTGTTGAATGAAGGCCTCGAGTGGAGCTTAGATGGGTTAGAGAGTCTGCCTGCCCTTGACATTCTATTTCATACATTTTATAGCCGCTAAACAATAACACTGGACCAAGTTGCTCTGATTATAATCCTGTGAATACCAGTCATTCCTCTGTTATAAGTCTGTGAAATGTGAAAATAAGTCTTTATAGCCGGGGAGATGTGGGGCTTCTAAAGGCAATGAAGTGTGAAGGATCCTCCTGTTACGGTGCTCTGCATTTCATGCAGGTTGTCTGTCTGTCTGTCTGTCTGTCTGTCTACTGTCTAACGCCTTGGCTCTTCCTCTCCCGCTCTCTGTCTGCTGTGTCTCTGTCAACCCCGCTCTCCTTTCTGCTCCCACTGCCCGTCTGGGATGGCGCCTCACAACTGGAGACATAAACATAAAAAACATGACTGAGTTGTTTAGATAAACCAAACAAAATCACATTCTTTATAAAATATAAATATGAATTGCATTTAACTGAAAGCATAACATATTTAGGGTTAATCATGATCTAATGTAATATTTATTTGGAGCGTCATGTGTCAATTATGATTCCTCACAACTCCTTTACCTTTGAATGTTAGTCGGTCTGTTATCCTTGATGAGATTGTTGAGTTTGTAGTAATCCAGGAAGGTTCTAGCCACATTCCTGCCCAGCTTCATGTCTGAGTATTGGGAGTTAAAGTTCATTGTTTTGTTTGGGTGAGCTACAGGACAAAACACTCAGCTCTGTTCAACAAAATTACATATACATTTTTTTCCCATGAAAAAAATCCCCTCATTCCTTAATATGGCTTACATGTCACGACACCTTTGACTTCATTTAGTATGCGTTAATTTATGAATATGCAAATAGTCCCCGCCTCTATTCAAATCTCCACCAACTCTCTACAGTGCATCTCTGCTCACCTTGGACCTTGCCCACACAAACCTCTGCTTGTTTTCTGTTTTGCTACTGAAGGCTGCGCTACACCACAGCAAGAGGTAATATAGGTGTAATTCAGTCATAAATGTTCAAACCAGAGGCCGATTCTGAAGAAGAGGAGCAAATTGTACAGGGTCACCAACAAGTAAACCTATCAGATTTTTTAATGTACCGCTCTCCACAATGTTAGAAACATAGCGGTAATAGAAAATGATCCTTCAGGCGGCTACATTATCAATCAGCTGATAATGTGTTGCTACATAAACCTTGGCCCCGATCACCAGCTCTGGTAGCAGTTAACGTTACCTAGAAACGCTTTAAAAACCATGGAAAGTCTCTGGAGAAAGGCATCTAGTTAACTACTATCGCGTTAGCTAATTATGCAAATAGATAGTGAGACACGTAGGCTACGTTTGGTTAACAGTCTGTGACATAACAGACCGGTAAACGTACGTGGCCTGCATCAATCCTGATTTAGTAGTGTTTGGACCACCATGAAGCAAAAACAATGCTCTATGACAAGCAGAGCACATAGAATATATCAGTATTGTGGTGGATTATCTGGCATATTAAAAATATGAAAAAATAAATAAAGTGGAGTGGGTCTTTAAAAATATAGCAAAGTGAACTAAAATACTCAGCACTTGTCTGAGACTTACAATGAAGGCAGATCCTTCACAGACAGTTCAGAGATTTAGAATTTTCATTATCTGTGATGTATATTTGCATGACAGATTCAAACCACTAAATCTCCACTTGGTTGCTGGACACGTATGAAATAAACTGATACAAAAAGGCCTTACAATATCCGCTCTGTCATCCCCCGACACACCCGCCGAGGTGCAGTAAATCACTGGGAACTAGCGGCTGGAGAAATGGGCAGTGTAAATCCTCAAGGTACAACACACTGTGTTCTGCGCTAAGTGAGGCTAAATCAACTGCATTTCAGTCTCGTCAGCCAAATGCATGATGCTGGCATGAATCACACAGTAGCAATTACTTACCGCTGAGGCCTTATTTAAATTCACAGGTGAATGCACACATCATCCCTCGCCCATTCCTCCCTTACTGCATTAGGGGCAATATCAATAACTTCGCCACTTTTATAAGAGTTGAGCCTCCACGAGTGCTGTTGTTACGCCTGTGATCATTAGGCCACCAGGGCAAGTAATGACCGCAATCTCATTCAGATAATGAACAAGTGGAGAACCGCAGAAGACCGACAATGTTCCCAATCTAGCAAATGCAGATAAAGAGGAACAATGCCAGTAAGTGAAATTCATCTAGTTGCTGAGGCGCGAGCTGACAAACACCCATCTATATCCGTCTGCCAATCCATCTATCCACCCCTCTAAACACCCATCCATCCATCCATCCATGCATCCGTATTCCATCACCCAAAAACATAGTGGTTTCCCCATCTCAGGGCATTAATGTTTGGAGTAGCCAGGTCCATTCTTCACCAGGCTAAAGCCAATGATGGAGCAACACAGAGACATAATCTGTCACTTTCCCCTGTCATTACCTTGTTGATACTCAGATACAGCCTGTCACCCGCTGGACTGTCTGTCTGTCACAACCCTATGATTGAAACAACTGGCCTACACAGAAGGAGCGAAAAAGAAAAAAAAAAAAAAAAAAAAAAAAAAAGGAAAAAAAAAAAGAAGCGATTTCAGCACCAACATTAGTGTGTCAGTTCAATGAGCTTAGAGTGAGATAGCAAAAGAAACCAAAAAAAGACGCAAGCAAAACCTTAAAGATTGCAGGATGTTGCTTAATCTTAGTATCTAAGAAGGAGAAAGAGGGTTATGATTGTTCTTCAAGCTGGTGACAGGGTTCCACCTATTCTATCAGTCTAATCGGTTGGGCCTACTCTTATTTAACCTGACTAGTCTTTTTCAAATTCAGCGGAGAATATGCAGACACGCCGACTAGCTTTGCTCAGCAGAACTGTCACCCTGTGCCATCTGCTCTCAGTTGATCTCAAGGATAAGTTTGAGACCAGAGTGGCACAAGCAGGGCTCTCCCCTTCCCCTATAAGCACTACACAACAGACTGGGTGGAATTATGTTTGAAAGAACAAAGGTCTCGGAAGAACCGTATTGCACATCAGCAATGTGGTTTTATGTTGCTTTGCAGTAAACTATGTACAATGTGGAAAATTATGAATGAAAAAGGACAAATTGCATACAACAAACTAGATCTTGTAGCTGAATGTTTTTGCTGGTCTCACCCATGGCTTCTGGCAACATGAAAATCGGAATAATCACTGAATGTATACAGCAGCTTATAATTAAACTATTAAATGTTCTCCACTTTGTTTCCTTGTCTTTTCTCACCACAAGCCAATTTTGATATCTGACTTTAATCTAGTCTTGAAATTATCATCAAACATCTCATAATGAATAAGCCGATGAGTGAAAGTGAGTGTATGCTGTGCATTACTGCAAATTGTAATGAGCAAATTTTCCGTTTGGAAATATCTTTTGTCTTGCCATATTTCATTAAAATCTATAATGTGATGTGAATATCTGCCCCGGCTGCAAACTGCATCATAATGCTGATGACTATTACATCTGTCATAAAATTGAAATTAACAGTTTGAGTATCGGCCAGTTCCAAGTCGGCATTAAAATTCCATGCATCCACTGTTGCTCTTTCCCATTATTTTCCAAAGCAGACCTTTGGGAGTTTTCCAGCCAAAGTGTCCATGTCTAATGGCGATGCTCTTTTCATTTGCAAGAGTGGGTCATGCATGCCATTTTTGAGGCATTTAACATTCCCAAATGTCTCTCAAAACACTACAATACAGACATTGATCAGGACCATGCAGCCAGTCATTGAGACTCACTTACATTAGGTTGGCAGGTAATGTGCTTTCACAGCCAACAGCATGATGTCATTATGACACCATATCCCACTTGAAATATTGATTTATTAGTAGACTTTGATGGGTAGAACTCTAAAAGCTATGAAATCAGTTGAAAGGCAGGGCAGAGCCCCACTTATATGGTCTCTGCCAGTGTGCTGCAATTTCCTTGACATTTTCACTCAATAAAGCCTTCACTTTTCACCTCCCTCGTATATAGCGGATCTTTCCCTTGAGTAAGTTTGCATGGATTGGTGCAGGAAATCACAGAAAAGATGTAGAACAGGAGACAATCCAGTGTAACATAAAGAGGAGAAGCCAAACCAGCAGGAGCAACCTTCAGCTGCCATGCAGCTGCCCTCTGTGATAAGAGAAGGAGACTTGCTTCATTTCTATAATTAATTTGCCATTCTCTATATACCCTCTGGTGGAACCAACATGAAAGTTGGTCTGAAAACGCACTCACTAACACGTCCATTAGTCTATAAGTAGGATCATGTTTCTTCCAGCTAAGTTCTCTCCTCGTGGGCAATAGCACTATAGTAGCCCTGCCCCAGTATGAATAACTCATGCTCGTACTGTAGTGTTTAGACCCCTGGGTCTCCATAACAAACTCACCATCAACCTAAGGCCAGAGTACAGCCTACAATTTAAGGTCAAAGTATGCATTTTAAAATGAAGAGACCCATCTCATTATCATTAACATTACAAACTGTCTAAGAAGCACAATGTTGTAGAAATTCTTTCAAAAACTCTTTTTTTTTTCTTTTTTCTTTTTGTCAGCAGGGTGCCCATGAGTCAAACCTTATTTGCAATGCAGGAGTCGTATTTGTAATTCCCCAAAATGGTGCTTGTCTACGCATATTTAATTACTTCTGATTCACGTTGGTCAGGGTGAATTTCCCCCATTATGGTGAGATTTATATCAAAGGTTACCGGGACACACATCCTATTAACGTCCTATTAATGTTTCAATTATCATTTTGCAAAATGGTGAGAGGGGGAATCAGAGAACAATTAAAATGATTTATTTCTGATACAGACATGCATTGAAAAGAGCAGGAGGAGGGCCTCCAGCCTTACATTCCTTCAATACAAAATAGTTTATAGCCTGTTCTTTTGAGTGAGCCCCCCTCCTCAATCAGGCTCACTGATCTCTGTCGCTGTAGCGACCTCATTCTATCAAAAGGGCTTGCAGCTGCTCTTGCCTCATTGTGTCCAACTATTCCTATTCACTCCAACCTCTGCTGGAGGTTCACCATGGGATTAGGTGACGGCTTACAAAATGTTTGACACGGTGAAGTAACATATCAAATACTCCACTTCCTTGCTATCATAAGGCCAACTGCTGTCTTGGAATGTCATGAAGGAGGTTGTAAAAAGTTGTAAAAATGAGTTAGCTAATGTAGGCTAAAAAAAAAAAAGTGTAGTGGCCTTTATGTGTGAAGACCTGTGTTTGTCTGTAGCAGCAGAACAGTAAAGGTATTATGCTCATTCAGATTTATCACCTATTTAATGTGGCTGGAAGGTCCTGGCACTGTGTGGTCAACAGTGGACCATCAGTGGCACCATATGATATTTGAGGTGGTCCATTTCAGTGACTGGGCCCATAAATATCTGAAGCTAATGATTTTCTGTCCCTGCTCCTCCTCTAATTGCCAAACTCATTCCATTTCAGGCATAAAACGAGAGGCTGACTGCACGCTCTCCCCACATCTCTTGTCTTATTCTGTTCAGCTGGAGTCTGAACAGAGGAGGGAAGTCTCGACTCTAGAGTCACCAGGTAGAGGAGCTGAATGAAGCATGAAAAAATCTACTCTCATTTTGACAACTGTTCTAACTCTCCTGGCAAAATTGCACATTTAAAACTACTAAGTACCTTTAAGGGAAGTGCTGCTGTTTTTCACTCTTTGGGTGATTTCCTTAATCATTTGCATTTTACATCTTCCCTAGGGCAGTTATCACTTCATGGAGTTGTTTTTATTTGAAGCAGCAAGTTTCTAATTAAATAGTCATTTACGGAATGAACTACAAGTTAGTGACGAAAAAAATAAATATATAAAAAAAAATTTTTTAAAAATGAAGGTAATCTCTGCAGTCACTAAAATAGCCCATATCACAATTTGTTTTATTCTTTGAAGAACAATCTCACTGTATCTGAATTAGTGGAGAAAAGACGATGAGAGAATAATTCAATACAACTACCACTTCTGCTTTAACATGGTCAGGTCAAGAAGGTGTTTTAAAGTAATTAGTATTGGGAATAAACATTGTGCCAGTCAGTTAAAAAAAAAAAAAAGTTTGTAAGGGTAAAGGGAGGGCCCGCTAATAGTCTGGTCCAGTGATCCACACCTTTAAGCAAAACGATTATCATCACTACAGGAGAGAAGCTGAATCGACCCAGAGCTGGGCTCCCCGTGCCCTGCATGTGTCCTCACAGCACATTCTGCAAAGTGCTTAGCTCGGGCCTGGTTGGAGATTTAAGGTTCTGGGTGGAAGCTAGTATGCACCATGCTGTTCATGACTAGATCAGCCTTTACCGTTACAAAACGCTATGCTTTGCAGCACAGTTACAGCCGTTTGAAGGTGACAAGCTCTGAGAATAGAATATTAGCTCTGAGACTATAGTGAGAGGCCAGAAAAAGTTTGAGGGAATTACAGAGACTCTGGGGGATGTATTTTTGTGGCAAAAAAGGTGAGAAATATCCTAAACAAGCAGTCTAAGCCTTTGTTATGGCTTTATATTGTATGGAAGAGGTTAGTCTTTGTCAAAGGGAGAAGTGGGCTGGTCATTGCTATCAGTGAGAAGACTGATTACCCTCTCCATCTCCCCGCCAACAGTACATATCTAATAGGGCTGGCCAGTGGCCACTTGCCTTTGTGGCAGTCACAATGGAACTTTGATCGCCACTGAAATGAGCGGCTCAAACAATAGCTTGCATTCACTGAACGCAGCACAGGCTTCAATGAGATGGGGAGCAGAAACCGCCACATTCCCCCAACAAGCTCTAATTGGAAGTGATGCTAGACAGATGATATCATAACCATTAGTGATGCCCTGATAAAACTGACCTGGGAGCTGCTCTGTGAGGCTCCTTTGTCTGAGAAGGCTCCGACGAGCCCCAAGACCCCTCAGCCTGCCATCTCCGGCAGCAATCACAGCCTGACCTCAGCCACCTCGCTCAGCCCTTAATGCCCAGGATGCTGGCTCTGGGGCTGAGGAACAGGGGCTGTTGACCTCCCCCTCTCTGGAGGATAAAAGCGCTGATAGCTGGGACTAGAAATTAAAGACTGTGGCCTTTGAAAGCCTCCATTATTGTCAGCGGGAGCAGGGCAATGAATCTCACTGGCTCTCTCCATGGACATGCATTATCGGAGGGGTGATTATTTGACCTAAACTCGCTGCCTGCCAATGATTTATTTTACCCTGGCACAGGTAAGTTCCCTGACCTCTCCGACCTAACGGGGAAAAAGAAGTGACAAAAACAGGTCTGAATTCGGCAAGACTTTGGATGGCAGATGGTACAAATGCTGGCTTACCTTTCAAGTGAAAATGGAGTTCAGCACAAAATGTTGAAAGTAATTTCAACAAAGCACTTTAAGGGAACTATTTTTTTTTTAATCCGTTTTTCAGCCCAACTCAAATATGTTCCATTGTCCCTGTGGAGTGAAGCCTTTTACAGGAATATACAGGGGACTAAAAAGATCGGATCAATTGTTCCGTTGCTACAGTAATTCAGAAAGATGGATTACAGTCCAAAGTGAGACTAAAATGTGCTGCGAAAAGCTAAAACCACGGGAGCATGTCACTTTAAATGTCAGTTCTCATGGTTACTGAGGTATACTCCCAGACAAGGGAATAGTTTCTGAAATATGCACTATCTTCATAAACTGCAGTGATTGCAGCTCTTGTAAAACTTCTTGTGACTCATTGCTTAAGCGGAGTAGCGGAACCTATGTCCACAAATTTACACATTAAGATTTATTGAACAACAACCGTGCCATTTTAAAGTAAGTCTTATTCAACATTTCAATAGTTGTCCTTTTCTCTGCCCCTGAATGATACAATAACTTAACATAAGTCACTTCATTGATGGTATCATGTTCTATGTGTTTGGTGACAGATTCATTTTAATATTTTCTGTATTTCTACCACAAAATGATAAAATGCCTTTAAGCAAGCCGGTGCAATTGGCTCTGTTAAGCGCTCGCTTTACCATTTCATTTGTAGGGCGAGGAAAAATAATGCCTCTGTTATGTGTAGGTGAAGAAAAATGACACAGCGAAAGGTAAGCTGGCTGTTTTGGCCAGGCAGATACTTGATACTGAGCGCCGTATAAGCGCTGAACGCACCGTGAATGGAGAGAGGCACTTTGGTTGAGTAACCACTGTCATGTCTGAGCAACTTGGAGGTGGGAGTTGTGGAGGTCTTGAGCAAATGTGAGGAGACTCTGTAAAATAAATTCAAACTACGATACTGCAGGCCACAACACTCCAAAAATCACTAGATATGAATGCTTACACGACAAATCTATACCTCTTAACCTTTTTGCTTTCTCAACATAAAGGGAAAAAGATACTTCAGAAATGTAAAGGAGAAGAAGAAATGCGCCTCTCAATGATAAAGATGTCATAAAACCGTCGCTATACAAAGTCATCGTACTCTCTCTTGTGACCTCATTTACCCATCAGGAGAGATAAGGTTGCTTTTTCATCCTCAATGCTACTTATGTTATCGACAAGCGCAGCACTGGGGTTACCTAAGTAGTATAGCACTTCATATACCCACTTATAGACCCATTCTGATAAAGAACATGTCTCAAAGTGGGAAAAAAGACATTTGTACAAAAGGCATAGGGTGTTTGAGAGAGACATACTTTTCCGCTAGCAGAGGAAACACAGTGATTTAACTAGTAGAGAGATTAAACGTTGCCAGTAGGAATAAAGACAATTAAAAAAAAATTTAAAAAGAAAGAAAAAATTGTTTTGTCCTGCATGATACCTAATTAACTTCCCTGTGATATCCTGCTGTGACAGAACAGTGTTGTTTCTTTGTGAGTTACAGTAGAGCGTGGAATTGTGTAACATCTGAAGCAACAAATTTTTGGCTATCATTAATTATTTCATTTATTATTGTTAGTATTATTATTAATGAGAAGTGTTGCTTTGAGATATTGTGACTTGGTTGTCTTTTGGCTCAGAAACAACAAGACCAATACTGAGCAGCAGGAAACAGTGGAAATCTATGCTATTTTTCTCATAAGTGTATAAGTGGCTCTATAGGAAGTACTGTGATATACTGTTATAATTTGCCTATGGAAAGAAACGTATAATTATATTTACATACTGGCTATACTTAATAACTCAACAAATTAAAATAATTCAACATTAATTAATAGGAAAATGCAACAAGATGTTAATCATGACATTCTCTCTCATTGTCATCTTTCCCTCTTTCTTTCTCTCTTTGTTATGTTCTTGCTCCTCCCCATGACTCATCAAAACAGTCCTGGTATCTACAGTGGTAAAGCTTTGCTCAACATGATTGACAGCATAAGCCTTCACTTTTATCCCCGCAGCCACTGAATTTCCTCTAGAGCTCATTGCTGATATCAAACTGGTTCTGCATTAAGTAACATCCACAAACTGTCAAACCAGTTAATAAAGCCAACCAATTTCCACTGAGCTTCACAGTCACACCTTCAGTATGATCCAATCAGCAATGATGAAGCCCCAGTCAGATGGTGGTTAATGTTTGTTCCTTCAGCATGGACCCAGTTGATGGAAAAGCTAACAAAAGGTGCAAATGTGAATACAAAGGAGCTACATCTGCCTGATACTCTGCAGAGTCTTGGAGAGACAGTCCGAGCCCGGGGTCTTGACCCTCCACCAGAAGGGTTCAGCAAAAAAGCCGCCAGCTTACATGAAACAGCACACATGGATCAGTTCAGCGAGAACTTCGATTTCCTCGGAAATGTGGCAGAAATGCTTTCTACCACCTTAAAACTAAGAAAGATTTTTATGCACACAAACACACACATTCAAATGTTGGCATGCACTCACATGCACATACAAATATAAACACTGCATGTGTTTGTTTGTGTGCATGCATATATAAATAAATGCATGGCATAACAAGTGACAAGATAAATATGTCAAATCTATCATACTAATTAAGATATTTATGTAAATGTATAACATCTACAAGAACGTGCCATAAATATTATGTATGTGCATTTCCCCAACCTTGATATTCTGCTATTACTGTTATATTCTTGCTGAGGTTGAAAGGAGTTCAATTTACCTTGCTATTTAATTTGCTATTCTTCAGAGAAGAATGAGAGATTACAACAGAGGTGCGTGCGACTTGTTCTCCTCTATGTTAATTAAATTGCCGAACTAAAGTGAATGGATTGCCAAGAGCTTTGACTACAGGTGTGTTCAGCTTCTAGTGCAGCAGGTGGAGGAAAAATTGGACATGGTCTCCCGTGAGCCCAGGTTTAGAGATTGCTCCAGACAGGTTTCTGCACAACAACACAAAAGATGAACATGAAATAGTGTGTGGAATAAAGCATTAGAGTACAGAGGGTACGCTTTGGCCTTGGTGGCTGGTAGCTACATCATCACAAACATCTTCACAGATTTCTTGTGGGTGGTTCATGTCTGCCTTTCAACTCCACAAACTGATGCATACTTCAGAATTTGTTACACTGCGCTGGGAAAGTCATGCTGCTAGTCCTAGTCATTAAATACATAGATTTAATATATATTATTTATTTTGTCTACTTCATTTGCAAAATACAATAGCCAGAGCTTTACCTACACTTTGGAGAAACCTTTTGATTTAGCATGACTGCAATGCATTCCTTGTTTAATATGGATGTGGTCGCCTCAATGCTATTGAGGGGATTCAAACAGATGCCCACAAGTTTTTTTCTTTTTTCTTTTTTTTATTATTGGTTTTTTTTTATCTCTGCAGTAAGTTATGTTCTGACTTTCCTGGCCAGTGCAGCTCAGCCTAGAAATGCAGTGCGTTTGGAAGTGACAAAGAAGCTCTGGAGAATAACTGTCTTTGTTTAATGTGGCCTCATGAAGAATAAGTAGCCTGGTGTGTGGTTTTCCCCAAGCACCTCGACAATGGAAGGCCTGGGTGATACCACCGGCACTGCGGGAGAGGGAGAGAGGGTAAAGCCTACCATCGATTCACAGACAGAAACCCTGAATCATAGACAGAGAAAGACCTTGGATGTTAGAACCTCAACTCCCCTCGCCAGCCCAGCCCTCCCCTCCCCCACGTCTCTAGAGGTGCTCTCGGCCTCTCTCTCCTCCTCACTTGGGAGCTTACTCTCCAGTTCAACAGGATTGTTACTAATGAACCTCCACCACCATTTCCAAAGCAAACTAGCATTTTTATGGAACAGTGTGCAGCCATTAAGACCAAATCCTTAAGGGATTTTATGGAATCTTACAGCTTCAATGGTGCAGTTTGTCAAGTCCGTAGACCAGGATAGTATATTATTGAACTAATGTAACTGAAGAGTGGAGGTGAATGGGAACAGCAGCAGGGATGGACTGCATGACTATAAAGTTGAGACAGAATAGAAAATTAAAACGCTCTTCTGATTTAAAATGTGCTGTAATTGTTAACACACCCATTACAACTCTTAAAACACAAATCTTGTCAACCTCTGTCATTATACAGGATGAAAATTCCAGCAAGGCGGGGTTAAAAATCCTGTAGGAGTTGTGATAATGTGTTCTTGATTAACCAACTGACAATGCTGGTGCATCAATTTATGACTAATTTGGACCTCTGGTACTGACACAAAATGGGGTCCTACATCATTTGTCAAATACTGTTTGGCTTATAAAATACTGAAATGGGACTTGTTAAATGCAATTTCTATGCATTTGGACAGTCTAGTATTTGAAGTCTCTGTATCTCATAACCAGAAACAATAGGCAACACTTTTTCTTGCATTGCACCAGACATGCCACACCATTCAGACAAACATTCTACAAACAATTCTCACGTTATCAATTTTTGCAACAATTTATCAGTCAAAATGACACCCAGATTACAGGCTTGGTCCTCATGTTTGGGACTGTCGTGGACACCAAACAACTGTGCACATAAAATAGCAGCAATGTGCTCTAAAGTAACAAATAGATAATCAAAACCGCATCCATTCAGAGTGATACTCTCCTTAAACAGTGAAAAAGTATGTTCAAGTGCCTGTGTCCAGAGGGCAAACTGTCACAAATTGAGTGCAAGCTAGCTTTGAAGGCGTTGTGAATGCTGAGCACTGAATCTAGATTCACCTGTGCTGTGGATTAATTTAAAAAATATGACTTTGATGGAAGCACTCACCAAGAAACACGATCCTTTCTCTGGTGTACATTGGGTATATGAAAAACATAGAGCTGTTGGAGCCACACAACACTGACCGAGTTCATGCATAAATTATACAGGAGAACCAAGGTCTAGCATGGTTCCAGGCTTACTCCCACAGTATTCTTCTCCAAGTGGTCTGCAGTATGTCTCTTAAAAGGAACAATTTTTCCTAGATACTGCACCTCACTAGAGAATGCCAAGAAATGGAAAGATAGGAGCCTTGCTACTTATGTTGCCATAGCAATATGATTACTTTAACGATTATAAATCAAGCACAAAACCATGTCCTTGTGCAGTAATTATTTACATTGGATCAACAAACAAAGACCAGAAAGACATTGCTGAGGCCCTAATGGATTGTTTCCCTCTTCTGCTCCCTTAAAAACATCATGGGAAAACGGCTAATGGTTTAACATTCCAATTTATACGAAGTTATTACTTTTATTAAATCAAGCAGCAAATATATGAATACCTACAATTTCATTTAGAGCAGAGTTTCATACCCAGCTCTCTGCTGCAATGTGGAACACAATGTTGGCTCAGCGATTAACTCATTTTTAAGGTCCTGAGCAAACTGGCTCAAACTGTTGCCATGATGCTTTATGTTGATAATTTCAGATCAGCGGTAATAATTTGTGAGGCAACTTTTCACAATAAACACCATGGGAAAATTGCCTTAAATAAACAGAGATTACAGCTAATGCTTCACATATTTTTACCTGTTTTTACCAAAGCAATGTTTCTATATAAACACAGCTGGGCAGTCTTATCTTCACACTTTTATAACTTTACCTTGGTTGTCTTATGGCCCACGGAGCAACACTTCAAAGGATAGAAATGCCACTGGTTAATATAATCATCAGTAAAAATGAATTCAGTTGTCAAAGTCACACTCGAGCTCTACTGCAGAGCTACAGATTTTGCAGAGGAAACAAAGAGAGCTACTCCAGGCTGACGCAGGCCTTCATTACAATTGGTATTTGCATGATTAATGATACTTGCAATTGGCAGTAAAAAGTACAAGCTCTGCTGAGGCTTTGGGAGGAAAATCTGCTTGCACTGGGTGAAGGGATGGGTAGTCCACACCCCTCACTGGTGAAACCCACTTGCTCTGTCATGTTGCGTTGTGCTGCACTGCCTCTCAGGGACCAACTCTCTGGAACACAATGACTTGATTTCTTTCGACGAGCAGTCACGTACATTTTTTTGCTGCCTGATCATTATTTCCTCATTTTGCATTCATTTCATCAGAGATAATTTATCTCTGCCCGCTTTAATGAAGTGATAATTCCATGATAATTAACGTAATCCTGCACCAAAGCAAATTTGCCTAATGACTGTTGTTTTGATAGTCAGAGACGGTGCATGGGAGAATGTCCGCACTGGGAGGAACTGAGGCTCTGTGCCAAATACAGGATGGAGGGGAAAGCAGAGTCAGGAGGCAGAGGATGGAGAAAAGTATCTAAGAAATTTACTTTGTGACCTTAACTTTCTCCAGTGGGTTGTTGAGGCCCTAGCACTTTTCATTCAGCAGTTCAAATAATGGGGTGCTAATAGGTCAACTCAGTGAAAGAAAGCCTATTTGGTCTGCTCTTTTATGTCTGACTACAAATATGACTGCCTGGGAATGATGAGCCAGGTGAGAAAGGGCTTGGGCCAAGGTATTGTCCCTGACATTTCATTTGTACAGGGGTACCAACTTTGACATTTCATTTGTTTGATATTTGTTCGACTCACACCTCCCAAACCAGCAAAGTTTAACTTGTCCACATTCTGGATTTAAACATCAACAATTACTCCCTTTTCAGTCAAAGTTAAGGCTACATTAGCTTTGGATAATGCAGCAACAACCGATCATGACAAAAAGATAAATTTGCATGTGCGCGTTCATACAAATGCACCTGCACACACATGAAAACACACACACACGCACACACACACACACACACACACGCACACCGAATTGCTGCATGATTAGCAGCAAAGCTTGTATATCCAAACTTAATAAAAGCTGCGATATAATTTTTTGCTGCTGACCACGGAATATTCTCATAAAGATGCAGCGCTTGGAAAACTTTCAACTACATAAAACACTATTGTAGGTGCCTTTGTTTTTCTGTCAAAAATAACCTCTAATCATTACTTATTCATCGACTATATAGCGTGCTTTTAGTATTTTGCCATTAACTTGACATATTGTAAGTGTAACTAATGTAAAACTGTGTAAACCAAATGTTTCTCATCTAGCCCATTAGCCACCAAAATTACCCTGACTCATCACACCACTGCACTTTAGTCGACAATAACGTGGTTTGAGAGTACAATTCATACATATTCAGGCTTTGCATGAATATAGAATATAGACTTTTATGTGTATCTTCATTTGTGGGGAGGTCTATTCCACATCCTGAGTTCTATGATTTAATTTCATCGACAGTACTTTGAACAAAATGAAGTATGCATGTTAAAATGTCCATACATATACAGACAGGCCTGAATAAATGGCTTAAAATGAAAGAGGAGCTGGAACATCCAACTGGCTTGATCCACTCACTGGCTCACACTGGATGTAGGGAAGACTGGCAGCCAACAAATCACCACCATGTTTGTGTGTTTTACATGATTAAGCAATGGAGAGAGCATTAAATCAACCTTACCTTGCTTTTGAAACTGACTGCTGCAAGACCCTCTTCCCTGCACATACTGACAGCAACTGTTTCCGTTCATAAAAAAAAAAAGAAAAAAAGAAAAACGTTCTCTGTTTAAACCAAAAGCATGACCACTACTAATGAATAATTCATTAAAAGTTTATTTGAATGTGGTCTCAGGTTTCTGGCTCTCTAGTTGGTCAGCTGCCTCGCTCTTCTCTATTGAGAATACCAATATCATCGAGCTGCAGGCACGGAGGCACTGCTGCATCCACAGTTTTAGACCAACCACAGTTTTACACCAGTGCTTTTAAACTGGTTAGAAATGTTAAAGTTTAGACATGGGTTTGCTCAGGTTAAGGTCGGTGAAGGGATCTGGGCCTGTTGTAAATATTTTACCTGCTTCAGGGCCATTTATTGCTCTGTGTAAAACTGTAGGGGTTCTCTGCTTATGCAGCTCGATGTATTTCAAGAAAAGACTAGATTAGACCACATAGATGGAGTGATTCTATTTCTATGGGTTCAACTTCTTAGCCTGTTAGTTAACTGAATTGTTAGCAATTATAGCTTATAACATTGCATGCATATTATAGCTTTTTGCTTGCTTTTAAATGTGTTTTATTAAAAAAAATATTATATGTTTACTGTCTTCAGTCATAAATAGATGTAGCTCTTTCTATCACTATGTCACAGCTGTCCATATGAATTAATAAATGAAAAACTCTTCTTGCATCGTTTGAAATCCTGTCAATAATATGAGAGGAGGCTTGTGGGAGTTGTGAGACTTTATCAACATATTAACACTCTGCTGATACATGTAACATATGACTAATTTTCAGTTTATCCAAGAACTGTCACTATTTATCTTGCACCACTTTACACAGCGGTGCATGTAGACATGAAGCTGCAGCTCACCGGCAAAAAGTAAACAAGCTGCAATGGTTTCAAAGGACAAAGGCAAAATTTGACATAATTTTCATTCACACCTTTTTACCCACATGTCTCATTGCAGAGAGAGTGATTAATGTGTTGGAAAAAACATATTTTAGATGCTGTTGGCGTTGATTTTTGCTGTGTCCAGTGGTCGTATAGGACTGTACTGGAGAGATAAACCTAAGCAAGAAAGATAAGGAGCTTAAAATTAAAATGATTTTGACACTGACATTAAAAGATTTTGGTCAGAATTGATTGCTGTGATTGAAAAAAGATTATAAATGGTCCAGGGTGAAAATGGCCAGAGTTATGCCTAATTTAAAGTTATAATTTCACAATAATAAAACTTCTACTTCATTTTATTAATTAGATAATTATTTCCTCAAGTGCTGGAAGCTCTGATAAGGTTTGATCGTGCACAGGTGTAAAAATATTCAGCCACTTGGCTAGTAAACTGATTTTCCATTTTAGAAGGTTATGCAAGATTAGAAGCATAAGAGGAATAATTCACTTGCAAGACGATAACTTAAGGCAGGAGCTGTGAGAGATTTGATTCAGAGCAGGGTGCAGAATTTATTTTAGGAAGGACAAAGACTGTTACCCTCTCATCCTGTCTTGCCTCTGTTTGAGCCCCTCCCTTCTGGCAGCAGGCTAAGAAGTGTCAAAAAAGGCGAGAGCAGAATGGTTTAAGAGTCACACATATGAAATTCTTAATGTCATGCTGTTTGTCACTTACTTTTAAGAGCCTGCTCTGGCAAATTCCTCACAACTTAGCTGTTGTTATGTTGACTTGACTTAAGATGACTTGAACAGGGATGGAAAGAGTACTAAAACAAGTATTCAGCATCTAGTAGAACTGTTACCTTGCTGATGCTTTACATAAATAGAAGTAAAATTAATGGAATGCAAGTCTACTTCAGTAAACAGTAACTCATTAAAATATATTTAGGGTAAAAGTTACTGAGTTACTTTTTAGAAAGGGAAATATTGCCATGTGTGATCTTTTCAATGCAGTTCTTAAAGGATGAGAGTTCAGAGTTCAGAGTTGTTCTTTTTTAATTGGATAAAACATAAATTAAAATTTCAAGTGTGTAAAGTAAAGCCAAATTACTCTTCTCTCCTTTGATGAGTTACTGTGAATTGCTCCAGAAGTGGACAATTTGTGATTGTCCATTTTGTGATGCTTATGCTAAGCCAAAATAAATAAATAAATTAATAAATAATAATAATAATGTTGCACAGTAGAATAAAGTTATCAGTTGTTAAAAAAAGTTATATTCTTTATTAAATCAAGCAACAATAATATGAATATCTACTTTAATCAATACTCATAGTATAATTTATAATCATAGTATAACTTTATACCCAATACACTAGCTGCAACATGGAATGCAACTTTGGCCCAGTGCTTAACTGAGTCTCAAGGTCCTGAGCATGCACACTAGCTTATAACCGTCAAACTATTGCCACAACGCTCTATGCTGATAATATTAGATCATCAGTGCTGAGTTGTGCGGCAACTTTCACAGTAACACCAAGGATACACATAGCTGGGCAAAAAAGCATAAATTAAAAAATAAAGTGCACAAAGTAGAGCCATTTTACTCCTCTCTCCTTTGTTGAGTGACTATGAATGGCTCCATAACTGGCCAAATTGTGATTGTCCGTTTATTTATGCTTATGCACAGCCAAAAAATTCGTACTCTGTAGAATGCTTTAAAATACACCACAGTAGAATATTTAAACAAAAATATATGGTGCACTGACTTTCTATTTTAATTTATACATCTATTAGATTTTTTACTGAGCTGTTGATATTCACATTAGATTCTATGCAAGTTGTAAAAATGCCTGCCAAAGAAAGGTTTTACTCCTCTGAGCATCCATTACACCATAGCAGTAAGAGCTGCCTTCAAATTAATGACACCTGCATGACTCACCTGCAAACTGCAGTCTTCAAGCCTCCTGTTATTTTGTTTGGATGTTGGATTGTTTGTTGCAATAGATGAAAGTAAAGCCAGTATTTTCCCTTATAGTGATTTCATTAGTACTTTTATTAGCAATCTTGATTTCAGAATTATAGTTGTTATTGTTAATTGTATTATAATTAGATGTGATTGATTGGGTAATAATGTAATAATGGCTCATTTTGGCATATTGGAAAATATATAGGCTATATACACAACACTAGTTTTTGCTTACTGACATTCTCCTTGCTATGCTTTACTTTTAATTGTAGACATCCAATTCAAGTTGATCATCCAGTATCAACCCTGTTATAACCCATCTGCTAAAATAAATAATTAAACAAATAATGAGACATTCACTCCTCACATGTTCATCCTTATGGAACATCCTTATGAAACTACAACAGTTCACAATCTCATCCAAATAGAGAGAGACAGACTGTATTCAACACAAGTATTGTCTGTACCACTTAAGTATCTGGTCTAACCCAGACACTAAATTCTTGGTCCATGAAAATACACTTGGCAAATAAACTCTGATTTTGATAAAAGCAGACAACAGATGAAAGTCATGACGACAATCAAAACAGCCTACAAAATGTGTATGCTGTTTTTAGTTGAGGTATGGTATTTGAGAGCAATTGGGCCAATAAAGATTTCTTCAAGAAAGTGTAGCAATTACGCTATTATGTTATTACCTCCGCACCATGGAGCTCACAAATGGCATTCTACTCATTGTTGCTCTCCACTGTTCCTGCTCACTAGTCCTCCAAGATCAAATGTTCTGAAGTTACCCCTGGGGAAAAAAAGATGGAGAGTAGAATTAATAGCATGATGTCTGAGGAAAACAAAATTGATATCTTATTGATGAGATGATTATTTCAGTCAGCACAATTGGGCTGCTACAGGGTGCCAAGCTAACAATTGGACCACTTTTCCAACTATGACAAAACTGTAGTTGGTTCTTTTGGAAAACATAAAATAGAAAAAGCTATTCACAAAGTGCTGAACTTGAATACTGTGTAGAGCACAAAAATGTTGAATGGGTTTTGTCATAAAAATCATAAAATGTTTCACTTGGGCAGAGCAATGCAACATTCAAAAGGGATAAGAATGGGATGACACTTTACTGCAACTTGGAACCCAAATTATTTTCATGAATTTAATACCAACCATAAACAAATCGCAGCAGATGTTACTCAACTTTAAAAGATTGTATTTACAGTAAATGCAACATGACATGAATGTATGTCATAAGAAATGTTAGCTCCTGTCTGTGAAATTAGTCAGTAAAGAAAGACAAAGGTAAAGAAGGAGACATAAGTTGGTACAGAGAAAAAAAAATCTAGTACTGCAGCTCATCTCATTTACTGGGGATCCATAAATGGAAGGTCTTTCAGACCCTAAAGTCCAGCTGTGGATGGTTGTGCTGCAGACAATGGCTCATTAAAAACCTCCAATTTGCTGGGAGAACAATGGCAATGGGCCCAAACAGCCTCTCCAACACTGGGGATCTGCAGACCCTTTCACAGGGGTGAGGGGGGGTGCGTGTGGGGGGGTGTATCAATTAAGGGGCTTGTTGGGTTTCTCCCTTTAAAGCGACTAAATTATTTAAACATCTGAGGTCAGATCCTATTAACCAAGGTGACATCAGGTTTCCATTGTGGCAATGTTTATAGAGCTGCAAATTAATTGAGGAACTAAAGAGAGAGAGAGGGGGTTAAGAAAGTGTGACGGTAAATGACGGGTACATTCTGGTTGGTCTGCAGCCCTGACTCTGTCTGACAATGAAGTGTTATTACTGCTATTACTATATCTGATACAGTCTTATTCAACGCTAAGGTGTGAGAGGTATAAATTGGCTCTGCTGATTCTTTAACTGATTCCATCGAACTAGATTATGAAGGTGGGCCAGAGAGCAGACCCCTGATGGTTAATTGAACTTTTATTAATGTTGCTCAAATTTGACTGGAGAAAGAGCTCATCTGACCGCAGGGCTGGAAGGACTCTTCTGCCTTTCAGTGTTTTAAACCAATTATAGGTATTTTCCAGTTGCTTTATCGTCATATAGTTGGCAAAGAAGCCTATTTTATCTGACCTTGAACATCCCTCTGTGGTTGTCTGCTCTGAGGATATAGAGCAGCTAGTCAGGATTCTATGTATTCTATAATTAATAATTTATCAACTCATGGCTAACAGATAGGAGTCTGGTGGTGGAACTGACACATTAGTAGTTCAGGGGCAGTCTCTTCACTCAACCGTAATGAGGTGTTTATGGTTGATTATGTAACAATATCACATTGAGCACTGGCTGTCTCTCCCTCTTTCAGCCATTGTCAATGCCTTAAACAAAAGTTCTCAGCGGAAAGCGTAGCGTTATGTTTACTACCTGTTGTAATCATATTTGATATTTTCTTTATTTTCTTCTTCTTTTTATAGCTGCAATTTATGATCACCATTTACTTAAGTTTATTATGATCTTGGAACAAGAAGAAAAACAAATTTGTTTAGAAATTTTCACAAATGATTACAAGAGAGACAAGAATTTATATGGTAAGATTTCAGGATGTGTTTGTATGTTACATTTATGTAGGGTCATGGTTTTCTTATTTATATGTTAAGTGAAAATTGAGGAATAAAGTACTGAAGCACAGCAATACGTTTCATGAGGGTCACTGACCGTGATCCCAGAGAAGATGTGTTGGTTTATGTACTTTAAAGGTTTTCTTTCTTCTATATTCACCAAGTATGGCTATACATTTTTCCTTCTTCAGTTTGTTTCTTACCTCCAGCACCTTGGCAGAACTGTGAGGTTGTGACAGTTTTGTATTGGCCATGTTGGGAGGAAAAAAACTTGAAAAAAACTTGAAAAAAAATAAAAATAAAAATACTTGCTCTAGCACTACATGATTTGTTTGTTCATTTAAGGTTGTGATCAATTTCTGACATGATTTTATTTCACTGAAGGGAGTCAGAAAGTTGGTTTGTCTCACTGCTGCCAAAAAATTCTGATCTGAAAGGTCATAGGTCATAAACACTTCAGCTTCCTACACATGATAAGGCAAATAATCGTTTTGTGCTGGCTGGACCATTATTTCTCTATCGATAGAGCAGTTGCACCCAACCCCGCAGCAGCACTACTCCCGGCTTAACACGCCGCTTCAGCTTGCCACCGAGCTGCTGCCCTC
>OMLF01021602.1:5031-18441 GCA_900302615.1 Holocentrus rufus | reverse complement strand
ATCTACCAGGTGAAGGTCTCTGCTTGTGTCCACCTTAAGCTGGCCTGAGCCATCCTCGGGGTACAGTCTGTCACCTAAGAGAGAGAGAGAGGGTGAGAGAGAGAGAGAGAGAGAGAGAGAGAGAGAGAGAGAGAGAGAGAGAATAATTATTATAATTAATTATTATAATAATTAACAATAATAATAATTTTATTTTATTGTTGAATTTCCTTTAACAGACAGTTTCTGAAGCCCCATTGCCCAGTGCATGGGCTAAGGATGGACCTGATACATCCAACCTATAGAATCTTACAAACGTGTGCGGTGTAGCTCAGCTCGCTTCCACACAAATGTCCTTGACCAGAACTCCTTTAAACAGAGCCCATGGTGAAAAGCGCGCAGCTCCACCGGGGAGCATCTGTACACAGACTCCACCACCTTAGACACAAAGGCTGGGTTAGGCCACAGACATACTTTAGAGCAGGGGTCCCCAATCCTGGTCCTCGAGGCCCGCTATCCTGCATGTTTTAGATGTTTCCCTCTTCCAACACACCTGATTCAAGTGATCAGCTCATCATCAACCTCTGCAGAAGCCTGATAACGATCCTGATCATTTGAATCAGGTGTGTTGGAAGAGGGACACATCTAAAACATGCGGGATAGCGGGGAGAGAGAGAGAGAGAGTCCAGATCAGAGAATCAGCTACCGAAATTAAGCTTTTATTCCACTGCCTAGAATGATTAAAATGGATTCAATTACAATATTTTTCGTATTCCAATAATTTCGTAATTTCATTTAATTCACTGTTTTGCTGTGAAGGTCACCTTTCAGGACATCAAATATGTGACTACTGGAAATACTGTATTTGCACATCTCTGTCTATTCCATTTAAGTCCTCAAATCAACTGATTGGTGAAATGAAATTATTATTACTTTGATTTTAATTGTAAATTGTTACACAGACCAGGTGCATTCATCAAAACAGCATATGTGGTACAGCACAACAAAAGGCCATAACTCACCCTAAACATTTCACTCATGTTTCAAAATGAAGTTATTGTCTCAGTGAACGGGGCAATGCCACCAAAATGAAAAATTCTTTTGAAACTTGTGTTAATCTATGGTGGTGAAAACATTTCAGTGTTTTGTCAGTGTGACAGTGGACCCTCAAAGTGTGTATCTCATATTATTTATTGAATAGCTATTTGTTGGAATGATTGCACATTTCATTTATGTGAATAGAATACATCAAATACTTTTGCTGCACAAAGGGTAATGTGAAGCCTTGTACTGTTGAAATCAGTGTCTGAATAGTATTTAGTTTTGTATGCAATTATGCAACACAATTATGCAATTATGCAACACACACACACACACACACACACACACACACACACAGACAGACACACGCGCGCGCACACACACACACACACACACGTGCATGTGCGCGCGCACACACACACACACACGTGCATGTGCGCGCGCGCACACACACACACACACACACACACACACACACGCACACGCACGTGCGGACCCAGACGCACAGGATAGTAACTTGGTAACTTTGAGAGACTTGTAGAGATAAAATGTTGCAGTTGATACACATCACCAGCAGAGGTCGCCAAAGGCCATAAAACACTTAAAGCTCCTTACGTAATGTCTTGCTTTGCTACAAAAATGTGTAGTGATGTTACACTATTGAGCAGAAGGTGAAATCCAAGTAGGCTGAATATAAAGCTGGTTCTGGATGACATTTAGTGCACATGCGAGCTGAAAATGCATCTTCTTAGACAAAAAGAAAAAAAAAAGCTTCACCAAACTATCACGCATGATCAGGTCAGCTTGGGTTGTTAAACTGCTGTGTTCATGCACCCATATTGTGATGTTTTGACCTCAAAGACACCCAGTGCATTTATCAATTCATTTTATTGGTTTCATTTGTCACAGCCACAGAAACATACAGTAACCAAACAAATCAAATCAAACCTTAAAACATTTTGCACACAATAAATTTCTCCTCTTCCACAAATCAAAAGACAACACTTTAAGATACAAAAGACCAAAACAAACAACCAATTATGGCTTTTTATTTTGTTTTACAGTGATGCCAGACATAGACGACAGGACCAAATGAATAAATACATTAACTAAAAAAAAACAAAACATTGTATTCATAAGCCATTTCGCTGTTATTATTGGAGCCTTAGTAATATATCAGACATCAAGAAACAAACAAATACACAAAAATGACAAAAGACGAGCTCACACTATAGATTGAATCTTTAATCCCTGTTTGCAGCCCAACACAAATTGGAGTCAACAGCCTTTCAATTTGCTGTCATACAAGTACAAACACCCAGATCTAGTCCATGTGGTTTCTCCATTTGGACAGCCCATCTGTGACCTTTAATAACCCTTAATAAACCTGGAAGAGGTACTCTGACAAACTGTAGCGACAGCAGTCACATCACAAAGCTTTTCTCAACATTTTGCTTGAGCATCCAATTGTCAAAGTTTGTCTAGGGCCGACAATTTTAATGCAGAATCGGTTTAACACTTTAGTGTGAGTTTGCTTCATCAGATTTGCATTCAAGACAAGTGGCAACTGTAAAGCTCCACATCTGGAAAGGTAATGGAGGAGAGGACGTGGTGGATGGAAACTTTGCACAGCCAGTTCAACTTTCCTCAGAGGGGAGACAACGCCTCTTTAGATTCACTCTTTTATGACATTTAGGCAGGGCCTGATGCTTCCAGTCCAATCAATGGCAGCTTTTACAAGTCATTTGATAAAAAATAACATATAGGCATTATTGTAGTCAGTCAAGCCTGTTGTTTATGCAGTTTAAACTGAAGTATACCCTGGACAAAATACTTATATTGCCATGAACTTCTGTAAAAGGGACACCTTGGACATTTTGAATTATAGTCTGTTTTTTTCTTCACCTCATTATGATGTGGGTAAATGTTTTCTTAAATGTACCTAATGCTGCCGGGAAAAAAAAAAAAAAGTTAACATTGTAAGCATAGATCATGAAGGAGTACTCCAACATTTTGGGCAAAATACCATTTTCATCTCTGTACATCCACTGTTTTGGTTCCGATGGTTAGCATTTCATATTAGCTTAGCATAAAGATTTGATGTCTACAGGAGTCATTAACCTAGCTCCGTGAAAGTGAAAAAATAAACCTTACAGCAACTCCAAAGCTGTCTTAGTTACACAGTGTGCTATGTGTATTTGAAACACATCTTGGAATTTAAATAAATAAATAAATAAATAAATAAGTGTTTTTAGGAGAATTTTGATGGCAGGAACTATAGATGCTAAGAACTATAATCGCTGAACATGTGTTCAGTGGTTATGGTTCCTACCATCTAATTTCTCATATATTTCTCCTGTATTTCATTACCATGAAACACACATATTGTGTAAATAAGTCAGCTTCAGAGTTGCTGAAAGGTTTATTTTTCCAGTTTATTTTTAGCCTTTATGCTAAGCTAACATCAAATGCTAATCAAAAGAAATGAATCAGTGGACGTACAGAGGTGAAAATGGCATCAAACATCTTGTCTCAGTCTGGGTAAGTCGGGAAAAGGATATTTAGACTGCAAAATGTTGGCATTTTCCTTTAAAGCCTTAGTGCTAGCAACACCCATCATTGACAGGACAAGAGCTAATAATGACTAACGAGACATTTCTTTTGATTAGTGGAAGTACAAATGTAGAGATGTTGTTCACACAATTTGACTGGCCAAGAAAAATGGTACAATCAAAAATTCTAAATATCAAGGCCTCTTAAAATCTAGTATTTCCCTCAGTGAGTGAATACGATGCCACTGCATTTCATTGTCACAATGCTTTGAACTAGTTTTTCGACTGGCCAAAGAACTTTTAGGAAGTTCATTTCTTTGGTAGCTATTTACACAGCAGAAAAAACATTGGCAATATGGAACATCTTGCTCTGCATTGGGACATCTAGATGTACAATTTGTTGCCAACAACACTTTCCCCTCCTGTATCTGCTGTGCTGTACCCACATTGTTCCCTATCTCTGAAGAGGGCAACATCACCAGGCTCCACCACCATGAGCAGTTTGCCCATGTGTCATCGCAGTCATGTTTGACTTCTTCAGAAGGCTTCACACGACAGGAAACAGCTTATGAATGTGAATCCGATGAAACTCAAGTAGGGATGGTGGCAGTTAGCTGAAAGCCAGACAAAGCAAACCATCTAGCAAAGGGTTTCTTATCATATAGGGAAATAGTACAGTAAACATCATCTTGGGGACAGGCTTCACAAAGACCATTTTAGCTGAAGATCACAGCCCAATTTCAGCCGAAGCGAAGCAAACAGTGGCACGATTAAAGCTGATAGGTCCTTTCTCATCTGGTCAGTAGCAGGAAGATCGAAGGTACAAAGGAAGACACTGAACAAGGACAGGCTTGGTCCTAAGATCACAGAGCTGAAATCAATAGAATGGGCATTCCCATTCAGACCCAAATTCTCCAAAGAACATTTGGCTGGTACACAAGACATAGTTTTGATGATATTATAGAGACTGTGGAGTATTCGTGAAATGTGCAAGACTCAGGAGGCTCGCAGGCTACCATTTTCCAAAAATGAACTGACAGTCATTGTATGTGTTGGAGGACAAGGGAAAAATACAACAGGAAGCGCTCTTTCTATCAATTCTAGCTCCACAACTAAGGCTGTGATTGAAGAAAAAGAAGTTCTTTGTCTGGCTGTTGAAGGCTATGTTCACACCGCATTGCTGCTCGTGTCAAATTCCTGCAGCTTCTCCATGGAGCTCTTCGTGGTTCACACTTATTAGAAAATATATGTGTCACATACAAGGGGGAAAGTAATCAGAAGTGGGACACTTTCAGCTTCAGTGTGAGCGTGGCTTAAATGAGGGACCAGATATAGTAAGATATGATCTGTATGAGGATTATTTGGACCAATGATGCTTTTAGGAAACAAATGTTAGTATCAAAGAGCGCATATACTTTTTCTTTTCTTTTTTTTTTTAGGAATCTGGCCCCAGACATTAGACACATTAAAACATTACCCATAAGAGAGAATAACACAGACATGCAGTCAGTCAGTCTGATACACAGCCAGTCACCACACACAAACAGCATGTATGCATCAGTAATTATCAGTCTCCACCCATCCTCCAAATGAGCATTTCCCAGTGCCCACGTCCCATGGATTTTCTCAAATCTCTGCAATACAGTAAACTTTACATTAACAACAACAACAAAAAAGATCAGCCACAAGCAGGGACATTACTATCAGTCATGCCCCTTTGTTTGTCGACAAGAGAAAGATGATTTCAGAAACAAGAGAAAGACAGGGAAAGACATCAAGATGTAGAAGAAATGGAACAATATATTTATGTACAGGCAAATAGGGAAGACCCACCCAGCTGAACCCACTGTGATTGTTAATCTTCTCTGCAAGATAGCAAAATGATGACATCTAGTGTCTATTTTATGGCAGGGACGTCTGATGGTGGACAAATCAGAGGTACAGAAACAATTGTAAGCAGACAAGAGAGGAGAAAGGTAGACTAGAGAATAGGACAGAGTCAGGATTGATCAGAATAAATTATGAATAAAACATAAGAGATGACAGAGGTAAGTATTTCAGAGAGGGAAAAAAAGATATGTTTTGGTTTTGGATATTTGGAATTTTGATGACGAAAATATCAGACAGACTGAATATAAGCAATATAAAAAGACTTGGTAGACTCATCTATAAATTGCTTTCATCTATACTTTGACAAAGCTGCAGGTCAGGCCAGTGTAAAGTGTTATCCGTAAAAAAAAACAAACAAACAAACAAAAAAAAACAATGTAAAGCAGCTACACATGCTGCCATTTAGACAGGCAGAAAACTAGGCAAACTGGAGAAATCCATATTTGCAAACGAACTTCATGCTATCAGGTCTGATTTGTTTCACTGCTTGTGAAGTAGCACAGGGGGAAAATTTTGTTCTTGATACTTACAGCCATTGCTGTTTGGTACAAGTTTCAAGTATTGATCCTATCTAATGTTCATGCAGAAACAATGGAATGTTGACTCTTTATGTCTACATGGGACGTTGATGAACCAGAAACTTCAGACCGGAGCAAGCATACATTTGGCATGGTACAAAACAGAGTGAGCAGGGCCAGGTCAAATTTGTATGGTCACTACCTGGCCACAGCTTTTTTAATGAGAGAGCACTGCAAGAACAACAAAACTTTTTTCTTTAACAGGTACTGGTGCACAGCCAGGACAGAAAGAGAGCTTTGATGGCCATTGGCCAGAATGGCTGGTGGATTCCAAAATTCGCCAGCTACCATTCAAGTCATTTTTTGAATAGCAAAGTGCCTTGCACTGATACTGGGTGATCTGCTCATGGCTGGTAAAAAAAAAACAAAAACAAACAAACAAACAAACAAAAATAGCCATCATCAGACAAATGTTGGCAACATTTGTCTGGTGTCTGGCACAAATTCCCTGCTTGTACAAAGAAAAGCGTAGCAGAGGGCATGATAAGCAGTTTGATCACGACGTGGTTTACACCTCAAGATGGATTCACACACCAAAATAGTATTAACCATCACTGGTATCATCACCATCACATATTCATGTAAATCCATGCCTTTTTGTCATGTGTGTCTTTATAGATTCTTTGTTCACTCTCCGTAAACTTCTTAAAGGAAATGCCCCTACACACACACACACACAACTGTACAAAACCTCTGATGAAAATGTTTCAAATAGATGAAAAAGTAGTGCTTTTTTTGTTTGTATTTTTTATGAATTGTTGCGAGCTAAGCTTCCCATGTTTGTGTCTGCTCAAACTGTGGGTCAAGTCAAATCAACTGTATCTTAAAGTAAGGTTTCAAATATTTGAAACAGTTTCCAACATTGAGCCTAAACATTTGCCTGGCTCTAACGTCTCCCTCTCCTCAACATGCTCTCATGATTCCCCCCCTGCCCGTGACCTCTGACGAGCTCACTGGAGAATTTTCTCGCGGGTGTCGGGTAGTTTGAGGGCCACCACGCCGCCACACACCAGCGCGGTGAAGGAGAGAAGGATGGGGATGGCTTTGGTGATGCCCACGAAGCTGGCAAAGATGGAGCTTCCTAGTATGGCTGCCAACTTGCACAGCGCATTCAGCACTCCGAACGCCGTGGCCCTGAGAGGGAGAGAGGACAGAGACAGAGGTAGGAACTATAGATGGTAGGAACTATAACTGCTGAACACATGCGTATGTTCAACAGTCATAGTTCCTACCACCTAACTTCTACTAAAATGGCTCTCAACTCTCCAAAAAAAGTAAGATGCTTTCATTGGCTTAGTATCTGCTATGGAAAAAAAATCTCTCTTCCTCCACAATGACTTACCAAAGGAAAAAAGTGTATTATTGACCAATTATGCAATAAATATGCAATCAATCAAACTGTATTATAGCAACAACAATATGAGATATGCAGTTATGAATACGCCACATTTTGGGTAAAATACCCTTTTCCAAACTTACCCAGACTGAGACATTCCGTACCATTTTGACCCCTGCACGTCCACTGGTTCAGTTCCTATTAGCATTTCATGTCAGCTTAGCATAAAGACTTGAAGTCTACAGGAGTCATTAGCCTAGGTCCGTCAAAGTGAAAAAATTAAACTTTATAACAGCTCTTAGTGTAAATAAGCTGTCTTATTTACACAATGTATTGTGTATTTGAAATACACATCTTGAATTTTTTTAAAAAACAAAGACATGTATGTAGATTGTGTAAATAAGACAGCTTCAGAGTTTGAGGTTAAGTTTTTCACATTGACGGAGCTAGGCTAAAGACTCCTGTAGACTTCCAGTCTTTATGCTAAGCTAACAAGAAATGCTACCCATAGGAACCGTACCAGTGGCTGTACAGAGGTGAGAGTGGTATTGAACATCTTGCCTCACTCAGTCACTCAGGTCACTCAGAAAAAGGGTATTTTTGCCCAAAACACTGGAGTATTACTTTAGTGAAAGACCAATGTTAAGTTATATACAGGAAAAACCTTGTGATTGGAGGTCAGTGACCAAGGATTAGCTAACTCAGGTATAGAAATGCCATTACATTACTATCAAGGAAGTGCACGAAGATAGATGTGTTGAGAGTAGTTTTCTGTATTCTGTCTTCATTTGGCATTGGATATCAGGAACCTTAGAATACCAAAAGTCATGTCAAATAAATGTAAGTTGCAAACAAAGCCATAAACATACACAACTCAGCTTCCCGCTCAGCTGTAGCATTAAAGTGTGGTACCTTTTGGAAGTGGGGTACAGCTCCACAGTAACCACTTCTATGCCGTTCCAGGCAGCGGCGCTGACGCCACAGAACAGACACTGCAGGGTGATGATGGCAGATTGGCTGAAACTCAGAAACAGGAAGATGGTGCAGCCCGCTGAGATTAGCATGGAACCACCTGAAGAGGAGGGATTCAGGAGAGGAAGAGGGGAATTTAAATACAGTTGGTCCTCTTGTGTAACCTGTCTCCTGTCACATAGTGGTGAATATTTGAAGCAAGGAGTTTCCCACCAGAAGTTTACTCGAAGAGTACTTCTTGTAAACTTAGTGGTACCTCAAGTAAACTTCAGTAAAAATCACCTATGATCTTGACCCGGCCGATCTTCTCCATGAAGAGTGCGGAGATGATGTTGCCAGGTAACACGGCCAGACTGCCAAGGAAGCTGACCAGGTAAATGAGAACATCGTTCTCCTCAAGAGTGTCCAAATGGCAGCCAGTTTTGTTGTGGTGGAAGGTGGTGTTCTCCATCTTACAGTCGATGAATTTCTCCTCCCACAGATCTGGCAACAGAGAAATCGTACAGGTGTAAGATGGAGTGTCGTGCTAATACTTTTCATATTTCTCCTGTGGTGATCTAGTAGTAAGTGTACTCTTGCATTTGTACTTGATAGTCTTTTAAAAGTAATACTATCAATTTGTAGTTGTGTTATATTCACTGCAATACAATTATTTATCTAGTTTTATTCTGTTTTTACCTATAAAATTACTATTTGCTTCTGCAGTGATCCACAAGGACTTAAGACTTTATTTTTATGAAAGTAGTAATAGAGTATGGTGACGTTTTTTTGGTTTATGTGTGACTACAAAATAGAGCTGGATGCTTTACTGAAAGTCTCCTTTAAAGGAATACTCCAACATTTTGAGCAAAATACTACTTACAAAATACTACTACTCTTACCGATTTACCCAGACTGAGACAAGATGTTTGATACCATTTTCACCTCTGTCCGTCCACTGGCTCAGTTCTGATGGTTAGTATTTTATGCTAGCTTAGCATAAAGAGTCATTAGACTCTATCACAGTGAAAAAATAAACCTTACAGCAACTAGAAAGCTGTCTGCGGTTTTGAAATAAATTAGATGGTAGGAACTATAACCTCTGAACATGTGGTCAACAGTTATATTTCCTGCTATCCAATTTCTCCTTAAATGACTCTTATTTAAAAAAAAATGAAAATAAAAATTCCAAGACTTGTTATTCAAATACACGATAGATTGTGTAATAAGAATAAATAATAATGCTTCGGAGTTTCTGTAAGGTTGTGTTTTTTTTCACTTTGACGGCGCTAGGCTAATGACTCCTGTAGACTTCAAGTATTTATATAAAGCTAACATGAAATGCTAACCATCGGAACAGAATCAGTCTGGCTAAGGCAGAAAAAGGACATCTTGCCAAAATCGTTGGACTATTCCTTTAAGAAGGGTGCACAAAGTTTCAGCATCGGTGACCCCATAGGGGAACTGAGTACCAATCTATGACAGTGTTTGAGCCATGCTGTACCAAATATGCAGATATATGTACTGAAAATACCAGTACAGACTAAAAAAAGCTCTTACATATGTAATAATTGATGTCAAGAATCTGTGTAATATGCATAATAACTATTATGGCTTTGCAATGCAGTCCTTAGTCAATATGGTATGTTTTGCAGTGAAACGTTGATGGTATGGTAAATGGCTCTGTTTTCCATCATGTTTCAATCATATTGAATAGGACCTGAGCATTGCAAACATTTGTTTAACTTTTCTCATTTGGATTGTGTCCAAATGGTTAAACATGTAACATGTTGTGGTTTAGCAATGTACAGTTTTACTGTGATCTTTGTCTTAATTGCACTCACAGGGTGTTCTCAAACTCTCACAGACTGCAGTCTCACCTGTATCCTATTTATCATTTAAAAGCTGTAATTAGTGAATAGATCTATACCCATGCTACAACAATTTCTTTTCAGCTATATCTCTTTTTCTAGCATTGTTGATATTCATCTAGACATAATTTGTGCATTTTGTGTGGTAATTCTCCACTGCACATCCATGATTGAAATTGCTGGGAAATTTATGACGCAGCGCTTACTGCTAACAGTTTATGTTACATAGATCATACATAGCAAGATGCAGAAGTATACTGAACTATTGACATTGAGTTTTATCATTGCCGACTTCATGATGTCCTGGAATTGCTTTTGAATTTGAATTTGTGTAATTCACAATAAATGACAAGACTGGAAAACAAAAGCCAAGATTTCCTTAATAGTAGTGTGGCGTTTATAACGCTGGTTGAGTTGATGTACTACTTAGACACTGCAACTGTGGTCTTGGCACACTAACTCCAAACCATAAGTAACTTAGGTATCTCAAGTCTTCCAGTCTCTGACCTTCAGCAAAAGCAGTTCAGATACACTCCATGGCCAAACGTATGTGGATCCCTGCTCCAACATCTCATTGAAAACTCATGGGCATTAATATGAAAATGATGCCCCTTTGCTGCCTTCACTCCTCTTTGCACTTTATGTTGGAAATTTGCTGCAGAGGTTTGCTTTCATTTCCATTAGAGGTCAGCTCACAGGCAAGTTCCAATGCACAAAGGTGTCTAATGGAGTGGAGGTAAAGGCTCTGCACAGACAACTCAAGTTTGCCAATTTGTGCATGGAGGCCCTGTAATGGTGAACCAGGAAAGGGCCATCCCCAAATTGTTGTCACAAAGTTGGAGGCAAACAACTGTATGCTATATTGTAATGGAGCGCTCACATTATTGTCGGAAATACATTTTGCACACGCCTCTCCAATAAATTTAAACTGAGGCTGATTATCTGCTTAGGCGCAGACCACCACAAGCTGCCCTCAAAATTAAAATTGGCTGAACTTTGATTTGAACAAATGAGATTACAGGCCCAGGAGCAGCTTGAAAGACCAGATTTTTTTCTCAGTGCATTTAGTTTGGCTCATACCCTCTGTGCATAATGGTGATTTGTCAGAATTGTAAAGAAAAAAAATTACCTACAGAATCTTTAACCTCCTGGGTCACCTGAACCTGACACCTACCTGTGTTATAGAATTTAGTGGAGCGGAAGGTGCAGTTCTCAAACACTGTGTCTGTGGACTTGATATTCTCAAAGAGACAGTCTTCAAACAGTGAGTCCTCAAACTTCACTGACTTCATCTCTATGTTGATGAACCTATTGGGATGGGATGGGACACACACAAACAAACAAACCAACAGACAAAAGAAAATGCAGACACTCACTTCTATGACTGTAGCAACACAGAACTGGAATGGATAGAGTGGGAACTCCCTGGTGCATCATGGCAATCGTCTTTGGTAAATTTAAGGAAGTCACCAGTGATAACATTGTCATGGAAATATGTGAGGTTCAAAAATCACCTCCATGACAATATGTATTCAATTGTGGCCATCTTAAATATACTACTTGGGTATGCTGATTGAAAAGGAGTGCCCATTCTGTCTATTCACATTCTGCACATAGCATAGAAGTTTAATAATATAAAATAGTGCTACATACTATACTGTATATATACACTGGAAACTTTCTATTGCAGAGGTGAAGCTTCCTTAAACCACAAAAGGTTTACTAACTTCACCCACATGGGTAGTGAACTTGTACTGTATGGTTGTATACTGTATATAAATATATATAGTATATATGAGAATATACCGATAAAATAAAAAATGTGAAGCTTGCATAAACCTTTTTGGTTTATTGTCTTCACAGTGAATAATTTTATGGTTATTTTTTCTGATCATTAGCATATGTGGTAAAATGATTGCCTGTAGACATATGGCTAATGTTCCATGGGTTCCAGAGCATAACATACAACAACAGTAGCATGCTACTTTTTGATAAAATAATTGAGAATGAAATGATTGATAGACTAAAACAATAACACTGAGGATCATAGAAACAAGGTGTTACTCATCCTTTTCAGAACAAAAACAGTATATGAGGAGCATCACCTAAACATGCAAAACTGTGCGCATCTGACTGTGCTCATCTGTACACTGCTGGCTTGGTGTTTCTAAAAAAAAAAAAGTAATGCCACGGATGCCCTGATGTGCATTTCTGAAAATGTGCTGAACAGGTTTTAGCACACAGCATAAGAAAAAAAGTTAAAAACATTACAGCTTAGGCAAAAGACTGTCACCCATGTAGAATCTGCTGCAGCACTTCTGGCTTTAAGAAGAAAAGCAAAGATGCTATTCAAGACAAGGTGAAAAGCTACATGTTAACAGCTACCGCAAATATTGTAAATAACACTCTGATGAAGGTCTAGCACCACAATTCTGGAAGCAAGCAAACAACGTGGCATAGGATTTGGTATTACCTTCTGACCAAGCAAGCTTCAAAAACATGTCTTAACCTTAATCAATGTTGCAGTCTCAAAGGGCTTCACAATGAGCACACTTCTAGGCAAGTGGTAAAGATCAGACATGCTGACATCCTTATCATTTTGTCTGTTACGGCTGCCAGCAGGTGCACAGGTTTCTGGCATGATCAATGCAATTTTAAAAAATTCAGTTGCCAATATCACAGTCTGATTGCCAAATCACATTGTCAAAGTTTGACCAGCAGTGTGGCGGCCGCGACAGAGATCACATCGGCTGAAAAGCCAAAAGCTCTACTGAGCCCAGGCCTGCAGTAAACCTGTCAGTTGGTCTCCTGTCCAGTAGGAGGGACCTACTTGTCACTGATGTATGCACATTCTTTATGGATCTGGTTCTCCAAAGAAAAGTTGAAGTGGGATCCATTCACCCCTTCTTTATGGAACACCTGACAAATCGGCAGAGAGAAAGAGAAAGAAGCTCCAGTACTTTTACATAAAAATGTTTCAGATTAGAACAGGTGAATGGAAACAGCAAAAAAAAAAAAAAAAATTCTAAAAATTTCACACAAAAGTTTTTATGCTTGTTTTTAGTAAAAAAGATTTTTTGTTGATAAACAAATTCTGCAATGGTAATGAAGACAAATTTGCTGATCAAATAATCACCAATGTTTCCAACTTAATGGACAACTTCTAAAAGTGGTTTGTGAAACAGTTTTTTGACTATGGGCATGTGTCTAAA